>JAGYYJ010001504.1:0-90349 GCA_019671005.1 Hibiscus mutabilis
CTCAGTTCCATCGACTTCAGAGTCACCGGTGTTTATATGTTGATTTAACTGTGTTCTAGTATACAGCTTTTGTTCACAAATAAACACCTACATTAATAAACACACAGCGTTTTTTAATAGAAGAACAATCAACTACACCATTGTCACATTGTCAATAAAACAGTCACATATTAACCTTACCTTCCGACCTTCCAAACACAGGCTGCACATAACCAATCTATGCTGATGAAACAAATGACCTTTCAGCTGTTCAATATTCCTAAACTTCCGTCGCTTCGCCCCATCATTGGACTGCTGTTCCATCTTGTCACATACACTGCATGAAAGCCTGCACATTGCCTTAATCATCCTGTAGTGATCAACATCATCGAAAAAGGCTTGCGTATCCTCGTGGTACCAATAGGAACCCACCCGGCCTTCTCTTACATCAGATGGCAATACAGAGAAGTCTTTTATCATCCTCGAATAATCCCCTAAAGCCTAGAACAGAGTGAGAACTCGAATAAAGATTCGAACTTGATGACACATTTTATAGAAAAAGGTTGACCGGAGAACTCGAACTTGGCTTAGTGATTATCATCCGCTAATAAAGATTCCAAAAACTTACTTTAGTGACGAAGACGACGTTGGATTCAGTTTTGCAGATGCAGCAGCGGCGATCGTTGCAGATGAATCGGAGGCGAGAGACGCACGTGGAGCAGACGTCCCGATGACCACAAGCGCCGTAGGCAACCCATTCCAAATTGTCAGCACAAACCGCACAGCTGTCGTCCATTTTCGTTTCTTGATAAAAATCTCGGAAACCCTGATTGCTCTACCGATCGATTGAATATTGATGCAGCTGAAAGAAATAACCCAGAAAAAATCAGTAAAAAGAAAATCTAGGGTTTATTTTTGCAGAGAAAGAACAAATTCAGAATTATAGGCAATAATATCATTAGATCAGATTGGATAGTTTTGTTGAGGACAATTAGTTGATTACATGAGATTTTGAAGGCAGCTAGCGGCGCAAGGTTTACCGGCGGGAGGAGAGCAATGGACGTCGATATTAAAATTGTTAGGGAGAGGAATATTGATGGATGATTCGTTTTGTATTCTCCGGGCTTTAGACCATATACATATATCTTTGTTCCGTGAACGAGGAGGAACACAATATTTTATAAATAAATAAAACAAGAAAAAAGACAGGACTCGATTCGAGTAAATTTAAATCGTGTTTATTTTCTTTTTTGATTTTGTTTCAACAAAATAAAAATTATAGTACTACAACAATTTCACACTACATAAAATAAATACACTAACTAATCAGAGCTTATTTCGATGGTAAAGTTGAGGTTATGATATTTTTCATTAAGTTTCCCATGTAGTATAAGAAGGATTAGGGGATCTTGCAAAGTTTGAAAATTTTATAGTTTAAATAATAAATTATTATTATTTTTTAAATATTCAAATTTGAGTAATTTATGAACTTAACAAATAATTTTAGTAAAAAAATATGATATTCATATTAAAAATTAATCGAAAATTTATTTTTGCAATGAAAGATAAATGTTTAAAAATTTTTCTTCCTACTATTCTTCTTAATATAACAATAATAATTATAATTATATGAACAAATTAAGCTTCGGTTAATATATGGTGAGATAATTAATATCAATTGTATCAAACTTCATTAAGCTCCATTGGGCTTTCTTATAAAGGCCACGTCGCATGGTAAATGACGCATTGAGCACTCACCAATGGTTAAAAATCCCAAAAAACAACATGGGTAATTAGGTAATTTTGTTTCCAAGAAACCCTAATTTCACCGTCATATATGAAAACCCAACTCTCATTTCTCGTTTTCGGAACCTAAGCCGAACCCCCATTTCCTCTGTCATCGAACACCAAAAGATGCAAATCTTCGTCAAAACCCTGACGGGGAAGACCATAACCCTAGAGGTTGAGTCTTCCGACACCATCGACAATGTCAAGGCCAAGATTCAGGACAAAGAAGGCATCCCACCCGACCAGCAACGCCTAATCTTCGCCGGCAAGCAGCTAGAAGACGGCCGCACCTTAGCTGACTACAACATCCAGAAGGAGTCCACCCTCCACCTCGTCCTCCGTCTGAGGGGTGGCGCCAAGAAGAGGAAGAAGAAGACCTACACCAAGCCCAAGAAGATCAAGCACAAGAAGAAGAAGGTCAAACTCGCCGTTCTCCAGTTCTACAAGGTGGATGAGTCCGGGAAAGTTCAGAGGCTGAGGAAAGAGTGCCCTAATGCCGAGTGTGGTGCCGGGACTTTCATGGCTAACCATTTCGATAGGCACTATTGCGGTAAGTGTGGGCTCACTTACGTTTACCAGAAGGCTGGTGGGGATTGATTGGGGTTCGACCTTTGGTTCGGCTCTTGTGGTAAAAGATGGATCTTTAGTCATTTTCAATATTGGTATTAGGATTTAATTTTCAGAAATGGGCTGTCTTTGTTTAATTTAAAGAATTGTGTTTATGTTTGAATATGATATAATATAGTACTTGGGATATTATGATATTTGGAGTTTTGATTACCAATCCATCTTTTTGATTGATGATTTGAACCATGTAGACTTAGCGATTTGAACCTCTTAGGATGAACATCACCCGCTTTTCCATTGGGATGTGTGTTGGGTTATTTGATGCTTTATATTTGTTTATGATTTGTTCTATGTTGAATTGGTGTATCCTTCCATGCTTTATATTTGTTTTTGCGTTGTATTGCATGCCTTGGAAATGTTATGATTGCCTGAGCATTTTTGAAGTATGGAGAGGGTTAAAAAGACATTACTTTTTTTTGCATATCACTTGGTGAGTGTTAAAAGAACCAAGCTTGGTTGTTAAAATTGATGGAGACGGTGTTTCTTGTGTTGCATATTTGGTTTTCTATCACCATTGTTGAGTTTCATCCATCGTAGGTAATGTTACCTTCAAATGAAATGTATAGGTTACATCAGAATCATAAGCATTAGATACAGTATATTGTTTTATGCTGCCTTATCCCTTATGCCATAGTTCGATAAGCTTTGATCGGATTCTCTTGATAAGCTGAAACAGTCTTTGTGCACCATAGGATATACAATTGATGGTAGGCTATTACAGTTGATGTGAGATGATGCCTCCTATCTTCCCCATTTCCTAAAGCTTATGGTTCCTTTTATCTTCCGTCCTTTTACCTATACTTACCTTCTTAATTGAGAATTACAGAGTCGGATGGATATAGTTTAGTACCTCATATGTCCGTATTGTTTTACGTCCTTTACGTGCATGCTAAAGGCTGTGGCCAGTGATGTTTGCAAAAATGAAGTTTGTTTATGCCCCATTGGTATTCTTTGTTGCTAGTTGGCATTGGAAGCTCTGTTTTCATTAACCGAGCATCTAAAGACACTAATGGACAGCAAACAGATAACAAAACCCCGTCTTTTTTAGTAAATTGTAATATATGGTAAAGACCCAAAGACAATCTATAGAGGGAATGGATATGAAGCATGTCCCCGTCTTCATGTAAACAAAGCACACAATCAAACAATTTTACCACATTCAAAAGCAGTGGGATTTGAAAAGAAAATCTAGTATGATCTCACAAAATCACTAGGGAACAATCTTGGGAGAAATGAATTCTTTGCTTTCACAATCAGTGCATATACTCCATAGCAGGGAATGTGAAGCACAGCAATGGCGAAGTACCTGTACAATGGATGTGATTTCATTCATTAGTTTGTTATATGTTTGTCAATTTGATTCAAAATCCAGTGGAAATACAAACCACGTACCATAAAGGAGCCCATGGTGTATTAAGCTCCAAGAAAGGATATGGCCACCTTGGGATTGGAAAAGTAGCAAAACAGTGTTAACTAGTTGTTGAACCAGAAGTCAATACAGATAGGAGCTATTGCAAAACTAGTATACTTACCATGTAAATCCGCAGGCATGAAGAACCCACTGGAAAACAACATACAGACAGCTCCACTGAACAAAATATGCAATCCTGAACCAAGGGAATGGCTGACACAAAGAGGAGATTTAATTAATACTAGAGCCTGTGGTTTGCAGTCTGTAGAAGCAGTAAATTATAATTACCAGGCTATTGAGAAGGGTATCCAGTATGAGAAGCACAGCATTCACAGTGTGCATGCAACCCATTAACTGTCAAGGAAAAATTAACAGAAATCGCTGAATGCTCTAGTGATTAACATTTTAGGATTACAACAAGATTCATGACATTGCCTGGTTTAGATGAAGTTAAAATCTTACCATGTTCAGGCCAAGGTGTGAGTTCGATAAGAACGGGACGATCACCAACCAGAATATGATGTCTGTCAGGATAACAGCTCCTCCACAAGTCTACAACGAATCGAGAAAAGGTCTGATCAAGGTTCAAGGCATAGTAATGGTGATTTTAAGGTGTGAGAAGCAAAAAAAACCTGATATATAGTTTGCATAAGATAACCCCAAAATCCTGCCCTTTTCTGAAACTCCTCTTGAGCATAGTAACTCTGCAACTTGATTTTACCCCAAACATTTTTCTCATGCTAAGTTGCAGAATTTGCAATTCTACCTTCTTCCACTCCACTTTTGAGAAATTGATCTCTTGCACTATTTTCAGGAAGAGGTGTACTTAAGCAAACCCAACATCCATAAACAGATATGGTAGTCCCCAGCTTGACAAAGAAAAAGTATGTATGTTTTAGTCATGAATGAAAGAAGACGGGAGAAAAATGGGATTTAAGTTTTATTTTACATACCGCAAAATAGACCATAACAAAGGTAAATGTCCACCTGCAGATTTGTTGTAGATTAGATTATAAGTTTCCCAAAAGAATGTTCAACTTTCTTAATGCACAAGGAACTTGTCATCTAAGATTTCATCGTTCGAATTCGATATTTCTAGTCTAGTCGAGTCAAGGGAAGGAAAGAACTTGAGGGTTTGGGGAAAAAAGGATAAAATATGAGCAGAAATGGAGCTTGGTAATCAGATTTTTCCTTCACAGACAAGGAAGATTAATTGCTTGTATGGAGAAACTTACTCAGTGTAGTAAACAAAGATGGAAGCGTCCCATTCGACTATATCCCACGACAAGAATCCGGCCATAACTGCAAATGAAACAAAACGAGTGACCACTAGCCATACAGGGTGCACCCTTATCCAACAACTAGTCCACAACTGGTTCGACCCAACATGAGCCCTCGGTGTACCACGTACGAACCCATCGGCATCCGGTCGAGCCGCCAACAAACTCTCGTACGTGCTCTTCGTCGTCGCATCTAGATGCACCTTCTTTCCTCCATAGTACCCACAAGGACCCGACGAAAGCAGCTGCCACAATGCCGAAACAGATGAAATCGTACCAGAAAACAACCAGGGCCATGTTGAGTTCGAGGCTTTGGAACAGATTCTTTCGCTTTCGCAACGACTGATGTTAATAAAGCTTCAGGGAAGAGTAGTAGAAATTTGTTAAGTTTACCAGCTGATTGCTGTTTGGTTTAAAAACAGTGGAAAGTAGTAGATTTGACTGTCTGGTTTTATTACAAATATTCAGCTGACAATTTATACAGGGAATGTAGTTTTGACTGTATGGATCTTTTTAATTACCTATTAAATGAAGTGATGTTGATTTTTTGTTTTTAATAATCTAAATTAAGAGTAACAATTAATCCACCAGAATTTCATGTCTTCACCTTGATTTAAATAATAAAATATATTTGTAAAGTTGAATTTAATTATAAAAATGTACCTATTAAATGAAGTGAAAATATTTTGATTTTTAGTTTTTAATTTTAGTCAAGGTTTTAGGTTAGTGTTTAATTTCAAGTTTAGGGTGTAGAATTTCATGTTGAGGGTATAGTTCAAGTTTAGGATTTAAATAATAAAATATGTTTGTAAATTTGAATTCAATTATAAAATTGTACCAAGTCAAGTATTATAGAAATATAATTTTAACATTTGAATTGCAAAACAAATTGTAGGACTAGAAGGACCGAATAAAAAATAGATTTGGGTTTGATTTTTTTTGAATTAAACTCCAATGGACAGATCTATAAAGACTTTCTTTATGATTATTTGTTGATTAATCATTGTCCTGAAAGGATCCTATAAAGACAAGTCCTAGAGACCTAACTTTTTTATTATACAAGTCATTAGGTTTCTATTTATTCTTTAATCTTATTCTTTTAAAAATTACACAGTTTTCACCTTCCAATGCATGACTTGAATCCACATGTTTTTTTCTAATGAAACCTCAATTTTGGGAATACATTATTTTCTTAAATGAAAAGAAATGATGAATTAACATATTCGTCTTTTGATTCGAACTATTTAAAGTTTACATTGTTATAAAAATAATATATTTTTGAAAACGACTTTTTTGAATGATACCATAAAAAAATTGAGAATGTAATTTTAAATTGAGCCCAGTCGGAAACAGACCTCAAAGGCCCAAATTTATCTAAGAAATGACGCTTTGTCCGATTTCTTTGGGACCCGCGATTTTTCTTTTAGTATATTTAATAGAATGCTCTTTTCTTATTTTATGATTATTTTTATATAATATATTTTATATTCCCTTAATTGTTTTCAACCGCAAAATAAGTTTTTATAGCTGGCTGTTTATGGTTAAAATACGCGACATCAAAAAGGTCGCTACGTATGTTTATTCAAAACGGCTCAAGGCTGATTGCATTATATTATGGAAAAAACTGACGGTTCGTATCAGAACATGCACGTTTTGAGCCTTTTTTTGATTAGGGTTTTAGTTTAGGGTTTAGGGTTTAGGGGTTTAGGATGTAGGAGATAAAAAATAATAAGTTTTTAAATTTTAGGGTTTCAAGTTTAGTTTTTTAGGGTTAAATATAAAATAAATATATTTATATTTTCATTAAAATTCATAATACGATAAGGATTAAAATTATAATTGTATTAAATATTAATTATAAATGTCAATTATTTAAAGAATTTTAATGATTTTTTAAATTATTTTCTAACACTTAGATTAGAAGATTACTAAAATTTAAATTTTTTAATTAAACCATGAAAATTTTAAATTTACATTCTAAATTAAGAAAAAATCAATGACTAAAATGATAGGCCCAAAACTAAGATGACATGGTTGAAATGGATATTTAACCATCCCTATTTAATTTTTTTCTTTTTAACAACATGCAGGTTAAATTTTTTTGAGCCTATTGAGTTAAAAAAAATTATTTTATAACTTAATTTTATTTGAAGTCTTTTTGAGTTGAATCGAGTTTGAAATTTTGTTTAAGTTTAATCGTAAATAATTATAATATTATGGTACTAATTAATTTCAATTTAAATGGTTTGGCTTTTGTATTGAGATCACATATATATTTCTTCATTTTGTGATATATAATTAAGTTTATATTTTTAGGTTGAGCGTTAATTTTTTAATAGTTTTTTAATTGTAAAAATTTTGAGTTTATTTGAGTTATTAAATTTAAATTTTTTAAACTTTATTTAAAATTATTTTGAGTTTTTTAGTTAAAATTAATTTTAATAGTTTTTAAATAATTTAATTTTTTTAGAGAAGTCAAATATTTTAATTTTTATTTCGAAACAAATAATTTAGTTTGTTTTTAGTCCCGGATGTCAAAAATTAGTTGCAACGAACTGCTTTTTCCAAAATTTGGGGGTCGCCTCGATAATTATCGTACTGACGATTCGTATCAGAGAACATGTACGGCTTTAAGTACGTCTAAATCAGAAAAGAAAATGACCTTTTGGAGCTTTGTTTATGTTTGGTTGGTGGGAAAAGAAAACGCTGTGAATAGTGGAAGAAAATGAAATATTCACGGGTTCCATATTAGATATTTTCCGTTTTGGGAGCCTGTGAGGGTTTAACAGAAAACGAATTTAATAGAGCACAGAAATTTAATTCATTGAAGAACATTGTGAACTGAGGGAAACCTCCACGAGATCGATCAAAGAAAAAATTCCCATCAAATCTAGGTTTCCTTTGCGTTTTCTCACCAAACAAACAGGTAATAGAATTCAAAACACAGAAAACTTCAAAACAGCACCATTCATTTCATTATATCAGATCAGTTGAAGTAAAAGAAAATGCAAAAACTGTTATCGATCATGCAGTATGGGACGGGGATCAAGGCAAAGGCAAATCCTTGGAGAGGCATTTGTTCATCAGAAAATGAAGAGCAAAAGCAAACGCAAAACAAACAATGCAAACGCCGATTAAAGGAATGAAGAGGGATATATCTAATCTATTTCTTATGATTTTGTTCTTCTTCTGATCTTTCTTCTTCTTGTTGAAACGCATGGATGTCAGGAGGCCCGAGGAGAAACAACAGAGTGGTTCAAGGAGAGGCGGTGGATCATACTCACGAGATGAGATCCGACTGTAAAGTAATAATGTTTCAACGACTGATGCTTATCTTTTTAGTCATCGATCATCGGATCGACATCTCCTTGAACCATGAGTTTCCATGGCCTCACGACAATGTTTCCTCAGCACCTGCTGCAAGCCTATCTAAATCAAGAAGAGAAAGATCAGAAGAAGAACAAAAAGGGCCAAATCATTCAAGTTTGCATTGTTTGTTTTGTGTTTGCCTCTCCAAACTAGCTATTTTCTGATCCCCATCCAAATTCTCGATAACCTTCGGATTTTCTCCAACGATCTTTGATACGATACATGCATGATCGAATGAACAGTAGTTGCATTTTCTTTTACTTCAACTGATATGATATAAAGAAATGAATGGTGTTGTTTGGAACTCGTCGTACCTGCGCTCGACGGAGAAGCCGACGGTTAGTTTGTTGCGGAGGGAGGTTGTGTTGTTGATTTTCTTGGCCTCTTGGAACCACATGGCGGCGGTGAAGTCGCAGTAGGTGACGATGGTGAGGATGCGGTGGCCCTCGACGTTGACGGTGTAGCAGTCGTAGAAGTAGTAGGGGTCTTCTTCTTTCTTCTTCTTCCCCATCTTCTCCACTATGATCTCCATCTTCTCCACTGTGATTCCCATTGTTTTTTTTTTTGGGAGAGTCGTGAATCAACTAAAGCCGAAGGGAAATGACGGGTGATGGCGATTTTATACGGGAGGAGAAATGGAAGTGGGGACACGTGCCGCATTGGCGTTGATTTGTTTGGGGGTGGGCGTGGGGTCCATTATTATGTTTGTTTTCAATTGTTGTGGTCGTGCTGGCTGATGATTATAACAGAAGGAATTGTGATCCTCCAGACTAAATTTGAATTGATTTAGAATCGTAAAAAAAGTATCAAACAATTTATTTTAATTCGAATTTCAAGGTCAATTAATTTTTTTTGAAGATAATACAGATAACTATGATTATTTAGAAAGAAAGTTAAATAAAAAGATTCAAACATAAAAATATTTAAAATAAATTAGAACAAAGAAAAACTAAATTTGACTTTGATTTAGAATAATAAAAAAAATTAATATTCAAAAAAATTTATTTCAAATGGATAAATGTAGGTTCAATTAAATTAATTAAATGTAAATTTGATCCACTTATTATATATAGCCTGTTAGTGCACTTAGAGTAACAAAACCTTGAGAGGACTTTGAGGGTCTAAAACCAACAATGACACATTATGCACTAATGATTTGGTCCAACAATTTAGGCCGAATCATAACAAAAAATAATTTGAACTTGTGAAAAATTTAAAACGAACACAAAGTTAATTTAAATATTATTTTAATGAATAACGTTTCATAAGGTAGGAATATTTGACGTTCAAATCTCTAAAAACACACACAAAGACAAAAAAAAACACAACAATATTTGTATACTTAAACATGATAAAAACAACGAAATTTTAATATAAAAATCAGAAAAAAATTAACTAAATATAAAAAACAGAATATAAGAAAATAAAGAAAAAAATTAAAACGATAAAAACCAACTTGAGAAACCCAAATTGATCTAAAAACTAAAAAAAAAAAAATAGAAAATAAAATTCAATCAAATTAATTAAATGTAAATTTGATTCACTTTATTTAATGTTTATATTATATTATATATAGATTGTTAGTGCATTTAAAGTACTAAAACCTTGAGAGGACTTCGAGGGTCTAAAACCAACAGCGACACATTATGCTCTAATGATTTGGTCCAACAATTTAGGCCGAATCATAATAAAAATAATTTGAATTTAAATATAAAAATTCTACTAAGTTAAATTAAATTTTGTTTGATTAATGTTTTTTTTTTTGCGCGCGGTATATTTCATGGTCAGATCTCTAAAAGCACACCTAAAGCTAATAAAAAAAACCTTGAGAGACCTTTGTGTATTTAAACATGATAATTACATATTATGCTGGAAAAAAATCGTCTTAAACGATAAAATCCTTGACCCAAATTTAAGTGAAGTTTCAGTTTTTTGAAATGCTAAAACCCCAAAATTAAAGCATTAATTCCAGCCATTGGTTTTTCGATTAACAGAAAATCCAAAATGAAAAAAAAAAGGCCAACTGATTGATAACCAGCCAACCTGTTCAAGTTCTTTTCCTTCAGTCTCACCCTATCTTTCTAACAAAAGAAGCCCTGATTGGTTATCTTTTAAGGCAGCAAAGAAATTGGCCTTCGATGGCGCAGATCGGTGAAAACGAAGACCAGCCAACGAGCATTTACCAGAATAAAAATTGGCACCGACTCAATTATTCTTGAAGGTTAAGGTTGCAACGCAACGCCGCATCCGTGACCACTATGGCACTGAGCAAGAAACATAAAAAGCTTAATTCAAAAACAGGTTATGAAAAAGTATCTCACGAAATTGCATCAAAGTGGAGAGGAAAGACAACAATGGAACTTCGGGTCTTTATTGACAATATATGTACATACATCTCACGAATGAACAATGAAGGGGCAGCCACCTGGATTTTTTTAGTAAAAGAATCCAAATATGACTTTGAGTTACTCAGCACACAGAAATATATCGGACCATCTTTACACCACCATTCTCTATGTACATCCGCCCATAATCCACCATAAATATTCCAAAACCAACCACTGCAAAACTTTTGGCTGCTTTTTGTAGCTCTAACTGAAGCAGCCAGAAACAGTTTATAAATATATATATAATATCCCAATTCCCAGGTTGAACAAGAGGTATCATTAAAACATCAAATTTCCGATCACCGATTGCCATTGCCATCCAAGAAGCTCCTCAGGCTACACAGAGCTTCTGCAGAGAGGCTACAACACCTCAATCTTCTTTGCCGAGGAGATTGTTGCTCCCTGTGATCAGGTTCAGAGAAGCATACAACAATGACGGTGAGGTTATCGAATGTGTTGCGTCGTAAGGCTTCCATGACAAGGTCTCTAGCACACTGTTCAGGGTCGTTGTGCCGTCGCAAACCTTTGCGAACTAGGCTGACTGCGTGTTGACTAGACATGACATCCCAAATACCATCACATCCGATGATGAGGAACTCATCATCCTCTGTCAGAACAACCTGGCGAAACTCGGGCTCTGCAATGAGTGGTGAAGAAGAACCCTTGGGCAACTTCATGTCCCAGTCCCCTAAGGCTCGGGAAACTGATAGAACACCATTAAGATATCCATCATCAATAAACCCACCAAGCTCTTCTACTCTCCTCCGTTCTGATGGATAAATAGGTCTGTGGTCCTCAGACATATCTATTGCCTCCCCTTTTCTACAGAGAACTGCTCGGCAATCACCAGCATTGGCCACCATTAGAAGCCTAAAGCACAGACAACAAGTCAGGCAAAGATTTAAAGTTAAAAACAACATTCAAGATGAGTGAATAAAAATGCAATCAAAGCTATAAAGAATGAAGAATTGAAGCTACCTTCCAAATATAAGAGCAGTAAGTGCTGTTGTTCCAGAAGAGCTATTCACACTACAATCATCCGCGAGAGCAAGGTCAGCAAGAAGAAATGATTTACGGAACGAGTTTTCGACCCCTTCCAAGAAATCATCATCAACTTCACATGACTGGGGAAAATTGACGTCTTCAAAAAATAATCGAAGGGCATTTCTGCTTATATATGCTGCTGCTTCGGGACCTCCATGGCCATCAAACACCTGTATATGGAGGGAAACCAAAATTAGTTACAAATCATACAACAGCTTCGAATCAAGGGAGCAGCAACAACAGCTAGAACAGTAATTACCCCATAAAAAGCACTAGGTTTAGGAAACTTGAAAAGGGATCCCAAATGTGATGATAGATCATCTATTCTAATATGTTCATCTTCCATGTATCTCCTCGGTCCAACATCAGCAAAGCTACCCGAACGGATACTCGGGACAAATTGCAGGACGGTAGGTTCAATATCACTTGGATCAGGGACTTCATCTAGAGATTTAACATCCTGAAATAGGAAGGGGAAAATTAATGAGCTTTAAAAGGTTTTAAGCTTAAAATTACTGTAAGTAAAGGCAATTTAAAGGCACTCCAATTAGCAGTGGCAAAAGCTAAACTAATTTCATTTTTAATTCCCTACATACAGTTAAAAATTTGGTAGATAAATCCATGTAAAAAATCAACTATGCAAAAATGAAATGATCACCAAGCTTATAAATTTAACAAATTTAACATTTTTTATGAAAACCCTAAAACAGAAAAATCTCTAGATCCCAAAAATATAAGCGATGAACATCTTTTCCTATAAAATTTATTATAAATAGAAATAAAATAGTTAATCATTTCAGCTAAATTCCGCAGAAAATAAAATCCAACATATTTATACTTCAACCTCTGCAACGTTATTAAGAAACTTAGTTCTGAGTCAACAGCCATCAAAATTCAAGTTCCTAACAAACATGAAAAAGAAGTGGGGAAAAGTCTAACGAGTTGAACAGTGGATAACTCGACGGAAACCGAATCAGCAGCAACACAAACTTGTCGGAACTCAGGCGAAGAAACCGGCGACGAAATCGCAACGATTTGATCGATCTCCTCGATATTACTTCCTTTACCAAAAACGGAACGTCCAGCACCGGCACGCTCTGTTGACAAACAACCTCGGCTTCAGCTACCATCTTTTCTCTTCTTTTTGTTCAGAAATATAGAAACACCGAATAGCCTTGGCAAAATCAAATTTCTTCAAACTATAATACGAATCGATTTAGACTTTTTTTTCTTCCAAAAATTATCAAACTTTGGTTTTGGTGGGCTTGAATCGGTATTTATAAGGTCAGAATTGGGGGCGAAGAGGTAACCAAGTACTGTTAGTTGACACGTGTAAGTCTTCCAACCTTTTGATCATGTAGATGTGGAAATTTGATAATTGATCATCACAATTGACACACGCTAAGCAACGTGTCCAATTAAGGCAGTTTGATAATTAGTATACTGAAAATACCAAAATTATTTTCATAATTTTTAATATTGGGATACTATATGAATTTTGATTGCATGTATGATTGTAAAAATAATTTTATTTTCGAACCCGTAGAGTGATCTTAGTGGTAAATGATGATATATTTTATCCAGGTAATGCGAGTTTGAGCACCAAGTGTGCACGGTGTGTGTCTTATTAAAGATTAAGAAAATTGAACAGATACTGACTTGTAATCACACCAGCACATTCAAAAAAATAAGTTTATTTCTTTACTATGAGATTAATTTATATAAAATCAGATTAAATTACAATTTGTGTATAACTATATTAATTAATGCTTACTAATTATTTTTTTTGAATATTAATGCTCACAAATTAGAATGTAAGTTAATATATTTTATCAATATATTAATATTTTTTATAAGGAGAAAGTGAAAGAAGTTGTTTGGGATTAAACACAAAAATTAATTTCAATTAAAATTAAAGAGATATCTTTGGTTGATACATCACAAACATGGTGACATTAATGTTATGTTTATATCTATTTTGAAATTATAAGTATAAATATAATAGCAATCATAATTACACGTATAAATAATACATATTGGAATAAAAATTAATCATGGTAACATATAAGTTAGATTAATAATAAAAATAAATATCCGACAATTATACCATTTAACATAAACATCAAGAAAAAAGACGACTTCTCTTCCGTTCTATATATGCATGCAGTTAATGTCTGTTAAAATAATTTAATTTAAAATTACCGAAAAATACATACAATTTTTAAAATAATATTTAAATATCTCTAATTCGTAAAATAAAAAAAATTAACCATATCTCACAACATAAAAAAAAAACTCACAATCCTACCGGGGGAACCCCGTTGTATAACCGTGTACGTTAAATACTTCAAGGTTTAGCTTGACGTTGACGGACACGTGAAAGCTTTAGTAGTTTTTACGTCGTCCACGCGTCACTCTTTTCGACTTTTATTTATTTATTTATTTATTTATTTCAAGTATTTTTGCCGAAGGCGCTGCTTCGTTGGAAAATGACCGGTTCATCCTTCGCGTACATTCCACCACTCGCTTCTCAAATTTTAATTTTTTGATAATGTATTGTAATTTGTAAAAGTGAAAGAGGATGTATATGGCATTACAGATTTTCCATATGGGTAAATTTGGGAAGTGAAATTGTTAGGCGGACGAGAATATTTTAAACGCCTGATTTCGTTGGAGCGTGTTCATATTTGCTGGCCGCAAAGCAGCTTTAGCGTGTGTCCTTTGGGAGATCACCGACCCAGCCGTATGACAGATATGCCCCTTTAAGATGTGAGAATATCTGAAGACGCGGTCGAAACGGCATCGAGACTGCCACGCCAATAAAACACACCGGGCTCCATTTGTTTCTTGGACGGTCCGGATAACTATGGAATATTGAAGCTTTTCCATTCCTATTATGAAGTTTCTCTACTGTACGTAGTTACAGTACCACGCGATTCATGAATAAATTTAAAAAATGGGTAAACTATATAAATGGTCACCAAACTTTTAGTATAGATTTATTTTAGTCAACATACTTTTAAAATATTCAATAAAGTCACTTAATTTTTAGTTCAATTTCGTTACGGTCCCTAGAGTTTAAAAATGGGTAAACTACATAAATGGTCTTCCGTCAGATGTTCTTTTTCCTTAATAAAAAAATGAGTAAATTACACCAATCATCACTCAACTTTCTTCTCAAACATATTTTGGTCACTAGAGTTTAACAATTTTTAATTTAATAATTGAACTTTCGAATTGTTCATATTTTGGCCACTCTTAAATGACATGGTTATACAAATAGAAAAATCTATTAATCCTTAAAAAAATTCAGGTAATGGTTTTTTTTACTTTGCTTATTAAATTTATCATATTACCATATTTGATATTTTAAGAAGCAAAGTAAAAAAGAATGTTACTCGAATAAATATTCTAATTAATCGGTCAGTAGATTATCCGATTTATTTGGGACAATATAAGATCGGGAATTGAATAATATGAATTTAGCAATTAACCAAAATAATTTTTGAAGGATTAATCGAACCCGATTTTGGTACAAATTTTAAAAATAAATTGTTTCGATTCGATTACGGTTAACAGTTTTAAGCAAAATTAATTAACTAGTATGATCTATTATATACAACATTTCTAAATTTTATGCATTACAATATATTATGGTCTAGTGATTTTGATACCGTTCTGAATTTTTTTAAAAAAAATTGGCTCTTGGTAGGATTAATAGGTGTGAACTTTCAATTTTTGACTTTATAGTTGTTTTTACACTTTTTTCACAACCGAACAATTATTAAATTTGTCGTATTCTCATATTTGATATTTTAATAAACAAAGTAAAAAAAAAAGCATTTTCATAATCAAATATTTCAGTTAACTGGTTAATAGATTATCAGATTTAATTGGTACAATATAAGATCAAGAATTGAATAATCTGAATTTACCAATTAACCAAATAATTTTTTAAGGATTGATCAAAATTTTTTATTTGTATAAACATGTCATTTGAGAGTGACCAAAATATGAGCAATTCAAAAGTTAAGTTATTAAATTGAAAAAATTTAAAACTCTAGTGACCAAAATAGGAGTGAGAAGAAAGTTGAGTGATTATTGGTGTAGTTTACCATTTTTTATTAAAGAAAAACGAAAACTATCATCCGCTTCTAACGGAAGAGATCATATTGAAAGCGAACTAAAAGTCCGGTGACTATATTGAAATCAAACTAAAAATTGAGTGACCTTATTAAATATTTTAAAAATATGATAACCAAAATAAATCTGCCTTAAAAATTTGGTGACCATTAATGTAGTTTACCCTTAAAAAATTATTGCTCAGAACATATCAATATGAAATCCATGGAACCAGAGATGAACCAAAAGGAATACTGACATAGCAGTCGTACTTTTTAAAAATTTTAAACTCTAATATAGTTTATGTATTTTTTTATATTTTTTGATGATTTAAGTTTGCATTTTTTTAAAGTTTTATGATTTCATTCCTCTTGACATTCTAATATATTTTTTAACAATTCGTACTCTTAACATAAAATCTAATGTATGTCCCTATATGGAACAACTCGTCATCCGTTTCGCAGTCTCTGCATACAACTAGAATTGGTATATTTTAAATGAAAAATATTTTATTTAAATTCAACAATCTAAATATATCCAAAGTGTGAAATTATAGAACAATGGACGTCCATTTAATTAATTTATTTGTCTTAATAAAATTAACTTAGTAAAAAAATAGAGCAAACATATTTATCCGGTTGGTTAAGCTGCTTATTTTTATTTCCTCATTTTTTTAGGTCATAAATTTTGGACCCACGTACTTTTTTTCTTTTCTTAGAGTCTCTTTTCTTCTTTCCTCTAGGTAAGATTAAGATTTGATATGATTTGTTTAAAAAAAACTTGTACAATAAATAATAATTTTTAATATTGAACCCATGAACCATAGCTACCTGCTACACCATTTGATATTTAATACGATGTTGAAATTCTTTAACAAAACCATCATCTGAGTTGACATGAATTAAACTCCTTTCATTGAATTATCTTCTCTATTCTATTTTTATTTAATTCAATACATAAAAAAGCTTAAAATATGTCAAATTGGTCGTCCAAAAAAATATTTTTTGTCAATCAACGGTTCAAATTTCAATTAAAAATAGTATTAAATATGCAATTGACAAAATTTTCCCATAGAATATAGTAGCTCAAAATTCAAATGAAAAGGTGTCATTGCCAATGGAATATACATATATTAGGAATCTAATTGGTGTGGCGTGGCCTGAGGCACTATGAACCCTTTAAGCAAAGTCTCGTTAGGTTTCCAATAATTTACATTTTGCACTACACAAAGACTATCATATAGAAAATCAGGTCGGTCCATTCAGGGACACCTCCACTGAAACACCCTTTAGAAGAACCCATAATTATTTAGGCAAACAAAAAAAGGAAAAAGGTAACAAATGGCCGGCATAGGGACAGTACCCTAAAGTGGGTTTTGATGGTGTAATCAGCCAAACCACTAACCTTGTGGGAAAATAGAGCCAAACTCCATGGCTGGTCCACCCAATTAGCAGGGCTCTACGAGCAAGCATTTGAGAGACTTATCTAATGTTGTGGACAGTAATGTATTGTCTTTCAATTATGCTTGGTTACGGTTCTTTTCATCATGTAATGCATGTCCTTGTCGAAAAAAGTATGGTTTCCTTTCGATAAAGTTTATCGAAAAAAAAGGTTTATTAGGGTTTTTGAACGGGTTCGTAGAGTTTGTAACGTTATAATGAATCTTTAAAATATCAATATTGTAGCAAATTAGCAATAATCTCCTTACATTTCATGTATATACTAACTGCATGAACAATTTAAGAGTTTTATATTAAAAAATAAAATAAAAATATTTAAAATTTGATCTATATATTTTTAAATTTATTCTATATCATATATGAGCTGAAAATTAAGGCTTGGGTTGACGACTGGTCTTTCTTTTATCTGTAGGTATAGTTTAGTATATCTTTAGTGTGGGGTTGGCAACCCCAATAATGCAGGATTCTTCTAGGGAGACCATTGATTATTTCCTATAATTGAAGCAATATTTGAGTGAATTGATTTGATTTGCATACAAGGTAACAGATTTGTTGAACTTGGGCAATATTTATTTAAAAAAAAAGTTTAAAATCTGGGTGAATATGATACTACAAATACGAAAGAAATCAAGATTAAATAATGCATGAGTGAAATCATATAACTTCAAAATTAACAGCGATAAAATAAATATTAAATCGGATTTTAAAATAAATATGACTTAATTTAATAAATATTTAAATTAACAAAAATTAAAATTACAGTTATAATTTTTTTTTGAGAGGGAAATGGATCCCTCTCGTTCCCTAAATGTATCTCTATCGATGAATATAAATATATAAAATTATCATGAAATTTTCACCTAATGTTATTATTTTTCTTCTTTTTTTTCAGGTCGTTGTGGAAACTTCTGCCTAACTTCAACTGTCACCTCCCTTGGTATTGGACAAGTGTAAAGCTTTAGTAAGCATGCTGAACCAATTATTTTTAAACAAATTGGATGGTCCATTATCATGGTTCTCAAAGGACAACTACAAAACTAATATTTCTCTACCAAACTATAGAAACAGTAACATGACAATCGATCAATAATTTGTGCTTGTCCAGATTCCTCAATAAACTATATATAATACGATAAATACTTTGATATACAAGTTTATATAAATTTTACACAAATTTTTTAATTTTAGGGTTTAAGGTTTATAGGTTTTAATTATAGGGTGTATAATTTAAAATTTATGATTAGAATTTTGAGTTTAGAGTTTATGATTTAGTGTGTTAGGATTATGGGATTTAGGTTTTAGATTTTATAGTTTAAATATTAATGGTTGTGTACTTTTTTTGTATAACTTGTGTATCAAAATATAACCAATATAATATTGCAAGATTGTTTTTTAAAGAAACTACCTTGGTCAATTGGTCAGAAACTAGACATGAAACTATTAGGTTTGATTGGAGAGATGCATTTGGACTAGACCTAGCAAACTTGACAACCCGATACCTGTTATAGACTTGAACATAATGGTCTAATTTTGATCCGAATCTGAATCAAAACCGAACTGAACCAAAATCGACCTGAATTTAGTTAAATCAAAACTAATCGAAACTGAAAATAACCGAAACCAAAGCGACCAGAACCAGAAATCAACCTGAACCATAAATTAACCGAACCGAAAGCAACACGAACCGAAAATAAACCCGAACCAAAAGCAATCCGAATTTATTTTTCTCAAATATGTATGTTTCATTCTTATTTTGTATTATATTACTAAGTAACAACTACCTTTAGTAATAGTTTAATATCATTTTTTCTCCTTTAAAATATCATCTTCATATATTCACTCAAATTGAAAGTCGACCGATCCGATATTGACTTGACCCGAAAAATAATCGATCCAATATTGACCCGACCAGAAAAGTCGACCAATCCGATATAGACCTGAACCAAAAATTCAACCGATTCGACCCAAAAATCAACTGATCCGATGTTAATCCGACCTGATCCAAAATAACACAGACCCAAACTAGATCTGAATCAGACCCGATCCGACCTGAATCAAACTTAAACCAAATATCAACCCGATCCAAACGAGCCGATTGCCACCTCTAATTTGGACTAGAGAATCATTGGGAGTTATTATTTTATATCATTACATTATGAATTCGATTAAAAGTTTTTTGTTGAGATATTGGATGCTCTGCTTTGAATAAGATCTCCTCTGTTTCGTACCGGGAACAAAGAAATGATTGAAGGAAGAACATTCGTGGGATAGTTTTGGTTATTCGTTTGGGCTTTAGCCCAAGTTCATCTCGAAATTGTTGTCTATTAGCCCTCCTTGATTGATATCAACTGTTTTTTTAATAATATTTTATTATTTTCTATTTTTGTTGATGTGAAAGAAAATGATAAAACAATTGAATTCAATATTTTAATAAAAATAAAATAATTTACGTCCATGTACTGTTTTATCACATGTTGGTCGATTTGATAAAATAAAAAGTTTAAAAGACAAAAAAGCACAATAAAATTTTAAAAGTTAGAGACTAAACAAAGTTTGGGGCCAGGAATCTTTAAATTTACAGATAAAAAGATAGATATATCGATTGAGCAGATTATATAATTTATATTGGTTATCAACTGGATTAATTCGAGTTCTAATATTTTCAAAGTCATTCATTCAAGTTTAGAATTTGAGAGTCAAATCATTATTCTAAATGTTTTCAGCTTTGCTTACATTAGGTTTAGAATATTGAAACTTCTTATTTGAGTTATTTAGAATTTGAATTAGATTTATTTACGATCAAACTTTTTCGAACAATTTTTATCTAGTGGAGGGGGATTTTGCTCCTATTGAGTCTTGAACCTACAATCTAGAGAAAAGAGACGGTGTCAACTGAGAGTTTCAACCACTTACTTTAGAGATTGTTAACTTTATGATCAAATTAAAACGAATTGAGTTTGCATTTGAATATGTAGTATAAAAATTTAAAATTCTAATCATAATTACTAGGTCTAACAGGAATCAAAACTCTAACCCCTAGCCCCACTCCCATCCTAGAGGCTACTGCCCAGGCTTTTATATATGTTTTCGGTGGTTTAGAGGCTTTAAGCCTAAAATGAAGGTTACATGAGAACTTTGCTGTACTGGGTGGGCAGGGATTTTAATTTCATTGCAGTTCTGTTTTTTGTCGTATTGTATTTAAGACGATTACGAATATAAAAAAATATTATTGTGATTTTTACAGGTATTATGGTCGTAAACTTTTTTAAAGAACATATAATATTCGGGACATACAAATTTTGGATGGTGCCAAAATTGCTGTATAACTACCACTATTTAAATTCATGCTGGGGCTGACAGTGATTTCATTTGACTCTGTTGTGCTGGTAGCATACAGAAATTCAATGTAGACAAGAATCTAGTTTTGGCTTAGTTTTCCTGATTTTGCTCGCACCTCCCCTCAACCATACATGCTCTAAATCAGACCTTCAATTCTATACATATTAAAATGGTAATAATTGTCGCCGTTGCCACCAGCCAAGCCACCACCAAAGCCATCAAATTTTCAAATCGAACCCTAAAACTTGAAAGACCTGTCTTTTCAATATTCAAATACTGGGAAAATTGGCTTGAATCAAATGGTTTCCAGATGGTCATAACTTGTAGGGATTGATCTGTTTTCAATAGAATTCTTCAAAGGGTTCAACACGCTTGTGATATACTGATATTCTCTGGTTTGAAACTGTAACCTAATTCTTTGCCCTTCTAACTCTAGTTTTTAAGACTAGCGGGATGAGGTACTAACAGTGGCGAAATTTGGAGTAAAAGTTTTAGGGGCAACTTAAATTTTAAAAATTTTGGAGACTTAAACGAAAATTTTCAAAAAATTTGAGGGTTTAACTGAATTTTTTAATAATTTTGAGAGATTTAACAAAAAAATAAAAAAAAATTAAAGAGGAAACTTAATTAAAAATATTCAAAATTGTGAAGCTTAATATGAATTTTAAAAATCTTGAGGGGCCAAATTAAAAATTTCAAAAATTTTAAGAGCAAAATTCGAATTTACCAAAATTTTGTTTTAAACGTTTCGCCACTGGGTACTAAGTCTCTTAAGCAGGGTCAATAATTCGAATTCGGATACTGTGAATGGAGGCTGGACTGGGAGGATCGCTCTCATATTAAACCTCTACAAAATTCGATTTGGATTAGTCGGCCAATATATCAGATACCAGTTGTTCAACTAAGAAAAACCTTTAGCCTTTGAATGATTCCATCTGATGACAATGTATTAACCTTTGAGTGAAATTCATAGATATAAAAATATTTGTTAGATTATTTCATTAGTTCTTGTACTATATGTTCCAAATTTTATTCGTGTATTTTAATTTGTTTATTTGTAAATCATGTTAAATTATGAAATGTTTTTAGTCGAACTCAATAAGTATCTCAGTGAAAAAATAAATAATATTCATCATAAAAACATGGGTTAAATCATTTTATTTATAAGATTTATGTATAATTAAATAATTAAAAATATATATAAACAAATACTAAATACCCTATTCGTCAAACATATTCCGTCCTTATCCAATTTCACTTTGCATAGATTCTTGGAATATTAATTAATTACATCTAACTACTTTTATAAGCCTTCGTCTTTGACGAGAATCTTGCCACTTAAATATTTCCATTTGCAATTTTCGAATGAATTGACAAGCCATTCACCCTTTTATTAGTTTAAGAACGGTTAATTATATTGAGTAGTTTTAGTAGTAAAAAATATTATTTTTTATAGGTGATTTGAGTTCAAACAATATAATCTATAAGTATACGTAAATTTATTTAAATGTAAAATTAAACTAAAATATTATATTTTAATGTATTAGTACAAGCACGAACCGAGCCAAATAATGTATATTTATATGAATTTTATTTTTAATTATTTTAATAAGTATATATTTAAAATGCTATATTTATCAATATAAATTAATATAGTTAATTGAGTATTCATTAGCACTCGTTAAGAGTTAAAAAGTTAAAGTCTCACCAATAATCTCATTTTGGTCTTGATTTTTTTTTTTTCATTTTCTTTCAATTTTGTCTCTTCGACAAAGTCATCGAAAACTGTAACCAACTTCACCATAAATATTTAAAATTTAACGTACGACAATTTTTAAATTTAAGAAAAAATAGTTTTGTCAAAACTCAAAATCGTTAACATTTAAATATTAAAAACGACTTAAACAAATACTATAAGAATATACAATTTCTCTAAATAATTTTCGACCGACAACATTTCATATATATTTTTGGGAAAACTACATAAGTAATACCCACATACTCTCGTGCTACTGTTTTGGTATCACAACTATCATTTTTGGTAGAATAGTACCCAACGTTACGTTTTTTTGTTATGTCTTGGATAATTCGTCGTTTAAAATTAACGAAAATGATAACAGTTTTAGTTCAAAAACTAATATAATCTATCAATTTAGTCTAAAATTCTATCAATTTAAACATTATTTTAATTTTTGAATTAAAATTATAAATTCTTCATTTTTCTTCTTCTTCCAATCAAACACTTTTTTTAGTTTTAGATTTAAAAAACACGCTAAGAACAATAAAAAATTTAGGATTTAAGATCAATAGGAGGCTAATGCGGGGTCCATTGGAGGACTCAAACTCCACAATTGGAATACCTGCGATAATATGAGGGGTAGGAAATGGATGAGACAAAATGGGATCAAAGCTTTACAAATCTCTCTTGGCGAGAATATATATAAGTGTGTTGGACTAAATTGATAATATATATAAGTGTTTTGGACTAAATCAAGCTACGCCATCATCTCTGTTGGTTTTTAACGTTTTGAATAACAAAATAAAATAAAAATATAATGTTAAATATTATTTTACCAAAAATAATAATTAGAGTAAAAAATAATAATATGAGAATAAGTAAGTTACTATTTATATAATTTCCCCTATATTTCTTTGCAACAATAATTCCATATTTTAGCCAAATGTTTTCAGTGCAGTAAAATTATGTGCCGTGCAAAGACAAAGAGGAACAGTTGGATTCAAAACTTGAAAGGGGAGAAAGCTGAAAGTGGGGACCACCCTGTGTTTGAACGGTCAAAAAGAAAGACCCTACTAACCGTTGAAAACCAAGAAAAGAAGAAACGTAGAAAGACAGAAATATAAATCTTTTGATTGTCATCAACTCCGCACCTCACCGCCGACCTCCACAAAAAAAAAAACCCAGCAAACCTCTCAAAACCACACTTTCTCTCTTTTATTTTCCCCTCCGGAAAACAAATCATCCATACGGCGACCACTCACCGCCAAAGATCCATTTAGAGACCCGGAATCCGTGCCCGTATTTTCCCTCTCATGATTCCACCTCCGATTTCTTGACCCGGCCGGTAATTAATTTCGTCTACACTCAGTTTTTCTTTGTTCTTTGGTTGCGAATCTAATGGTTGCCGTGTTTGGGTCTGATTTTTTTATTTCGTTATTTTTGTTTGATATTTACTTCAGCTTAGATCCTTATTTGTTATTTCCTTCTAGGGCTGCATATATTTTTATCCTTTTTTTTCACAAGGAATTACGGGAAAGGAAATACCTCTTATTCGGTTAATTTCATGTGTAAAGTAACCTATAATGAGCCTAACACGCTAAAGTTCATGCACTTATGAAAAACAAGGCTCTGTTCTTTATCTAATTTTATGCAATATTTGTAGTCAAAATGACCGCGCGCGTGTTCTTTTAAATTCATGTTAAATTTTCTTTCGAAGGATTAGATTTTTTTTAAATGTTATTTTAATGTAAGAAATATTGCTGATTTATGCTAGGATGAACCATTGACGTTTATGTTAACGTGTTTTTCAGGTAACTCATTGAGTTTTATTTTGGCTGATTTTAAAAGCCTGATATCCGGCAGAGGAGGATCTGTGGAGATTCTCGTTATTTGCTTTTAGTTTAGTCCAATGGCTTCTATAGATATGGTTCGTACTTCCGGATTAAGAGAATCTAGTGGAAATGCAGTTGGTGTTGATAGATTACCTAATGAAATGAATGATATGAAAATTAGGGATGACAAGGTATGTTGATTTGTTTTCGCAGTTTTCTTTGATTTGATGATTGGTTGTTGCTCTTTCGGATCGGTTTTTTAAAAGCTATTACCATGTTGCAGGAAGTGGAAGCAACTATAGTTGATGGTAATGGAACCGAGACAGGGCATATAATCGTCACCACTATTGGGGGTAAAAATGGCCAGCCCAAGCAGGTTATTTTATATTTTTCTTGTCGTGAACTAGAGTTTATTGGGTCTGATGTTTGGATGCCGGATGGTTTTCTAACCTAACCTTTCTTTCATTTTCAGACAATAAGCTATATGGCTGAGCGTGTTGTTGGACATGGATCGTTTGGGGTAGTGTTTCAGGTACGTGTTGATTTCATCTTTTTCATACTTCACTTGAAGATATGTTCAGATTTCATATTTTAAGTTGAGTGTTAGGTTTCTGTACTGAATTGTCCGTGTTGTATCTCAGGCTAAATGTTTAGAGACAGGCGAAAGTGTTGCTATTAAGAAGGTTCTTCAAGACAAAAGATACAAGAACCGTGAATTGCAAACCATGCGTCTTCTAGACCACCCTAATGTTGTCTCTCTGAAGCATTGTTTCTTTTCAACTACTGAAAAAGATGAGCTCTATCTTAATCTGGTGCTTGAGTATGTTCCGGAGACTGTTCACCGTGTTATCAAACATTATAATAAGATGGGCCAAAGGATGCCACTGATATATGTTAAACTCTATTTTTACCAGGTATCAGCTTGGTTAAGTTATTTACTTTTTCTATCTTTTTATCTCCATGGAAACAAGAATCCATGATGCCATAATGTGCGACCCTGAAATGAAATTGGTAATGTTTTTGTCTTTGTGCAGATTTGCAGAGCACTTGCTTACATTCATAACAGTATTGGTGTGTGCCACAGGGACATAAAGCCTCAAAATTTATTGGTATGTTTTCAAGCAACTTGGTATTTGTTCATTTACATTTTAGGTTTTCATTGTGTACATTTACACTAAAAAGCCTACTCTTATCATTACAATGATTCCTGTTTCAGGTCAACCCACACACCCACCAGCTAAAACTCTGTGATTTTGGAAGTGCCAAAGTTTTGGTATGTACAATAGAATCTTATTATTATTATTATTACCTTTTTGCTTCTTCTACCTAATTGTTCATGAGCCTAATTTTTATATAACTTGGCCAGGTAAAAGGGGAACCAAACATATCTTACATCTGTTCTAGGTACTACCGAGCACCTGAATTAATATTTGGTGCAACTGAATACACTACAGCCATTGACATCTGGTCTGCTGGCTGTGTTTTGGCCGAGCTATTGCTTGGGCAGGTAGATGTTCCCTAACATATATATATATATATATATATTTACTTTATGTGTGTATATTTTTCCTTTGTATTACTCAACAAATTTTATTTTTGTGACTACAGCCTCTGTTTCCTGGTGAGAGTGGAGTAGACCAGCTTGTTGAGATTATTAAGGTATATTTAGTTCGAAATTCTCATCAATAGTATTTTATCATGATGGTATTAAAAAAAATTGTTCGGTGCACATTAAGGATGGAAGATATTAACCTATCTAAGTTTATTCCATACTAATGACTTTTAAATGACCTGTGGCGTCGTATTCACTGTATTTCTTATTTATCCTACACTTGCGATTTTTTATGCAGGTTCTAGGTACCCCGACAAGAGAAGAAATAAAGTGCATGAATCCTAACTACACAGAATTCAAATTTCCTCAAATTAAAGCTCACCCGTGGCACAAGGTAGTGGAGATCACAGTTCTTTCGTTAATTGAGAATTATATGCAACATATGGGTATTGATCAATGTATCATCGGTATGCACAGATATTTCATAAGCGTATGCCTCCTGAAGCTGTGGATCTTGTATCACGACTATTACAGTACTCTCCAAACCTTCGTAGTACAGCCGTAAGTATCAACATTTTACACCTCTGTTGTTGGTTTTTTTCTCTGTAGTCTGCCGTCTTTTGATGAACATTTCTATTTGTTAATGAAGTATCTTACGAGTGTTTTTACTTTCTGTACAGGTCGAGGCTTTGATCCATCCCTTCTTTGACGAGCTACGTGATCCTAACACTTGCCTACCTAATGGTCAATTTCTTCCTCCACTGTTCAACTTCAAGCTTCATGGTAAAAAACCAAGGCAACACATGTTTCTCTACTATTTTTTCACTATTTCTTATCAAACTGCAAAACTGAACTGATGATCGTCGCCCTATTTTCAGAACTGAAGGGAGTGCCTGCAGATATGATAGCGAAACTGATCCCTGAGCACGCTAGAAAGCAATGTGCTTTCCTCGGATTATGATGGTATCCCTTTCTTCTTAATCTTGATGTCTGCATCTTGCAGAAATCTTGGGCTATTGTAGAAGAGAAGTAGGTTGCAGCCTGTTTCAGTTACATGATAAAGAAGCCGTGTTAGTTAGTTAGTTATCTTCGTCATCCTCAATGTTCATTTGTTTGTTCCCTTTATTGATATCATTATTCATTTTTTTAATCAATATTTTTCTGTCTTTCTTTCTTCTCTCCCCTTTTTGTAGAAAGCAAACTTGAGTATGTTGACCCTTATATGACAGATTGTATGGACATGCTATGCCTTAATATGCTTAATTTCACTCGAGCTCGTAATCTTCTAGAGTCTTAAATCGCCATGCTATGTTTCGGCCTAGCTTGGCTTGCTTTTTATTCTTTAATGAAACCCTTGAAATCTTTAAATCCTTAACAAATAACAAATAATTTCCTTTTCCATTTTTTAAATATTTATTTCATTTACCCTATGTTTGAATTCGGGTAAAGGGAAGGAGAGTGAGTTAAAACTTAAAAGAAAAGATTTTCCTTACCTTTGTTCTTTTAGATTGGAGAGAAAGTCGGTTTCCCTTGATTTACTACTTGGTTTTCTAAAGCTCAAGTAAGAGGGAAATGCATACTTTTCTTTCTTTATCCTTCCTTTCCTTTATTGGTCGATTAAATTAAATTGAGTATTCTAAATATTTATTATAGGAATGATCTTTTCAAGTCAATTATCTTCGTTTACAATGATATAATTCAAACACCCGGTCTTGATTGAAAAAACATAATATCACATTTGAAAAAAAAAAACTAAACCAAATTGTTTTTTTTTCTTCCGTAATCATATATAGATTATAGGCGGCATCAATTCAATAAAGCAGAGGCACATAATGCATGGAGTGAGTGTGTGGGTGTGGTTTGCTTTACTAAGTGGGAATAGGGTTATCCCATTGATGGGCGGTGAAAAGGGGATATCTGCAGTACATTGAGAAGGGATTATGCTTAGACCTATGGTTTCGTGGTTTGCATCAAGAAAGTTTAATCTGCTGAGGATTAAATTTTGATTGGGGACCGAGAAAAGTGAAAGTTATTGGAAGAACATGGTCATATGCAGACAGACTCCACCTTCTCTAAAAGCTAAAAGAAAATTAGAGCCAATGCATCAGTCACCACCATAAAACATCTGAAGTTTCATCCCCCCATCGACTGCACCCCAGCCTTCGAGTCCACACAGTGAGGGAAATGTCGGTGTTTTCGATGTACGAAAATTCGGGGCATATGGCGACAGTGTGACGGACGACACTGAAGCATTCAAGATGGCATGGGATTCGGCTTGTTAGGTTAATGCATCAGTCATCCATGTTCCCAATGGTTATTCCTTCATGATTCAGTCCACAATTTTCACAGGTCCTTGTCAAGGTGGATTTAGTGTTTCAGGTATTGTACTTGTTTTGTCTGATTTCCAGACCTTATTCTGTCCTGTTTTTAAGGATAAAAAGAATGGGATTTGATGATGGGTTTGTTTTTATTAAGGTTGATGCCTTGATGGTACAATTATGCCTGCTTCCACAACATCTTGGTTCGAGACTCGGTGATTAGGGTGTCGGACAACGGTGTTAGGATCAAGACATGACAGGGCGGATCCGGAGCCGTCTCCTGTGTAACGTTCAGCAACATTCACATGGAAAGTGTTAGGAATCCGATTATAATCTATCAATTATATTGCCTCACCAAGAACTACACGAACCAGACATCGGCTTTTATGTCTCGGACATATTATACGAAGGCATCAAAGGAGATTTAGTTCCTTGTACCAACATAACACTCTCTGAACTATAAAAGGTTAAGACAAGAGGCGGAAACATTGATCATGGAAGGAAAGTTATGAACTATAAAAGTGATGATATTGCACATTCAATCAGATATATCTTTTGATAAAAATTTGACCATTAACCCGTTAAACACCGTTAATTGACTAACAGTGTGCTGACTTGGCTGTCCAACTCACCAAGCTTTTTTCATGTCATTTTAAAACAAAAATTACACATCGTTTTAAAATAAAACAAAATTAAGCTATTTCTTTTACTCTATAAATTCAATGTCACTTTTAAGAAGAAACCCTATAATTTACCCCATATCAAATCTCTCTATTAGGGGTACAAAGAAGAAAACTTTGAAGAGAATAAGCAATGATCAGTGGTAATTGAACAATTTAGATGAAGGGATTATTTCAGTTATGCTAAAAAAAATGTACATATGTACGTATACAACTATACATTGAATGTAAATGCAGTTGATTTATGAAGAAGCAAGCCAAGTAGCTAATGATGTTGTTGGAGGTATCCGAACTGCTGCATCTTTTTGTTCGGAACAGAAAAGGATGGATTTCTACCAACAGAAATGCGAAACCCCCACGAAACAGGGGGTCCGCAGCGAGGATCATATATTGCTTCTTCTCTTCAACGTTTTCTTCTTCCTTTTCTCTTCAACGTTTTCTTCTTTGTATCCCCCGAATGAAGAGATTTGGTGGTAAATTTTAGGGTTTTTTCCTAAAAGTGACGGTTGAATTTATAGAGTAAAAGAGATAACTTTATTTTATTTTAAAATAATGTAAAGTTTTTGTTTTAAAATGACATGGATAAATTTTGGTGTGTCCCAGTCAGCACTCTGTTTGTTTATTAATGATGCTTAAGGGGTCAATTGTCAAATTAAAATAAAACTACAAATTTAATAATAATATTAGAACAATTATAAGTTTAATTATCAATTTAAATAAATTATTAAAATTTATTGATCATTCGTGAACTTTAGTCTTAATAAAATATGTACTATATATATATATAACTATTTGTACTCACCGCTAACTTTTCCGGCGCATAAACATTAAAAGGAGAGCTTAACCCCGAATGGTACAAAAAAAATCATTAGATAATATTAGCTCACCATGTTGGATAAATTTTATTAGTTAAAACTAAGAATACGTGATAAGTCGAATCCATTAATTAATTTCTCATACTACAAAATCGTTTATATTTTTAAAATATTGGTATGCAATATTTATATTTATTCATATATTAAAATATATATATATGATGTCATGAAGCAACTGGGAAGCTTTGGGTTGCTTGAGAAAAAAATTGAAAAATATGAAATCCTCTCCGTACTGTAACCTTTGCTTTCTCCCCCAAACAACCCCAGCCTTTGTTCGTAGAATCTGGCGAGAGATTTGCTTGTGAGTTTGCTTGGTCGTGTGGATTCTTCTTTCAAGTACAACGTCAGTCTTTCTCGAGGAGGTCTAGTTAGGGATGGGCGTGTTGGTGGGTGACGTTTGCGTAGGTTTTAAAGGACGGGGGTGGGGGTTTTCTGCAATATCTGCGCAGTTTGGTTTCTAGTGGTGGTTATGAATACTTCCGAGTTCTGGATGTAAACTATTGGCGTGGTCGGATACCTGACATTTTTAATGGCCTCAACTTATATCAGAGCACCGGGAGGGAGAAACTTTTCTGGTAATGGTAGGCTCAACGGAAACCACCGAAAAATGAATACGCCTCAAAAGTCGATGGAGAGCGAGAAGGTCAACAAAGAAAAAAGAGCAGTCAGTTTCAAGCTTTTCGGGTCCCGTGACTTTAGCGGGAGTTAAAAGCAAGACAGTTTGTGGCTTGAAACTTCCAAAATCAACTGCGCCTTCTGTGGATGCCATCGTCGTCGTAGAGGAGATGCTCTGTCCCGATAGCTTCATAGGTAAGGGTACGATTGCAAGGGCATTATGGTCTTTGGCTGGTACGATTATAACATGTTTGAGGTTCGTGCATACAAAGCTAGCTGGACAAGTTTTCCTTCCTACGCTCAAATCAGATTTTCAAGGGTTTAAATTCAGGTCTCTTGGTTCTACCCTTTCAGCAATTTTGATAGCAAAATCCTTATTTCTTATAAAAAAAAGGAAGCCTACCTCCTAATAAAACTCTCTCAAAAGTAAACTTTGCTTGAGTTTTTTTACTGATTGACCTAGAGTTTTACGTCTCCTCCTACTGCTGTCGGTGGTAGAATTACACTTCCAAGCTCAAAACCTTTATCGGAATGAGCGACGATTGGGTCAATGGCTTGATCCACTTCGAGGAGATAGTACAGTATTTGTATGAGAAAACATTCGAGACATCCTACCTGTACATCCAGATGAGGAGAAAAAGTTAAACATGCTTGCCTTGAGAATATATGGATTGGTGATCTTTCCAAGAATTCTGGGAAACATTGATGTGACCATTCTAGATTTGTTTGAGCGGATAAAACGGCGAGCAAACCCAGTACCAGCTATTTTGGCCCGAGACCTTTATTTCTCTAAATACCAGTCGGAAGCACGAAGAAGGGCGTTTTCGAGGATGCGCACAACTGTTACAGGTATGGATTCAGAGCCACATGTGGAAGACACCGACGAGGGTTCTGCCAGGAATATCCTTCCAAGATTTTTCGCCTTTACGAGAATACCTAACAAAAGAGTGGCGAGAGGACTTGAAAACAAGAAAATGGGCCGGTTTCTTCAGGAATATCCAAGGCGAGGACATAGTATGGAGGGTCCCGTGGCTCAGTAGAGTTAATTACTTTTTATATAGTTGTGGTGACTTCAATTGGCTGATGATGTTAGGACTACATGGAGGGATTGCTTGTGCTCCGCTTCTTGGTGTCCCGACAATTCGGATCGCGACAGTTCATTCCCAACACCGCTGGGTTAAGCCGAACTGAATTTCTTTTCAAATGGGAGTTCAAAGAGAAAGTCCAGACTATCATGAGGGCTTGGGACCATTGTTACCGGATTAGGGTGGAAGGAGACACCGAGTACATGACCACCCCAGACTACGATCTTTGGAGACGTTTGAGGGTAAACGATATGATTCCCGAATCTGATCAAGGACCAGCAGTGTCACTAGAAGAGCTTACAAGGGTGATACCGTCCGGAGCTGACATCTTAAGGAATGAACTCGAAGAAATTAAAAAGAAAATGGACATCCAACAAACTCAACATGCGAGCGAGCTCTATAAGGCAAACTTAGAGGTTGATGAACGGGACGAGATCATTAGGCATTTGAAGAAATTAAATGCATATTTGAGCGACAAGAATGCTCTTTATAAAAAAGATGCCCTTCTACTATAAGCAAAAATACAGAAAGTCGGCCGGAGTCAATTCATAGCTGTAGAAAAAGAAAGAATGAATGGTATCCGTTTGGTGGAAGAAGAACGAAAAATCAGCAAGAGAGCGATTGAGAAAGAGATAGAAAGCTGCCGATTGGCTATGGAGGAAGAAAAACGGTCCTCCAAGAAGGCCATTGACCAAGAAAAGGAAAGATTCAGGCAAGAAATCAGCAAGGGAAAACAAGCTGTCCATCATGAGAGGGAAAGCGTCGCCGTATGGAAAAGAAAGTCCGTGAGTAGCCGAAATAGACTGTTAGAGATGCAAAAATTGTACGATGACACTATTCAAAGTCTGGAGCAAAGTCAAAGTCAGAATGGCGAATTAAAAGGAAAGGTGGCGGAAGTTGAACACTCCCTTCGAATGTACTGCCAGAGAAATGGTTTCACTGAGCTACAAGAAAGAGAGCGCGAAGTAAGCATGTTACGAGCACGAATTAAGTCCCTCGAAGCAACTGTTGAGGATTACAAGGAAAGAATTAGTGTGTTCGAGGAGGCTGCAGCCGGAGGGTACACCTATTGGCAAAAGAGACTGCGTGACGCTGCCCGGATGGTACAAAATAGGGACCAGTATTACGCAAACTTGATGGTGGACATACAACGAGTCGCCAAACATGTGAATGATTTGGCTATCGAGGCCGAAACACTCCGACCTTTCATAGTCCCGGAAATGGAAGAAGCTCCCAGGTTCCTCAAGTTGCTCAGGGCAATTAGAAAATTATGAGATAGAGCTAGGGCTTATCTATAGGTCGATTTTATTTATACTTTTCTCGTTTTTTATCGAATCCCTTTTATGCCTCTGTTGACTTTGTTTGTTTTCTTTCGTTTAAGATTTATCTCCTTGTCTGTTTGGAGCTATTTCGGTGGGATCTTTATAGGTCGTTTGTTTTCTTGTATTCTCGACTTTTGTTGAATGAATTTATTTCTTTTGTGGGCCAAAAAAACTGGGAAGCTTTGGGTTTATTATGAATCGATTTGGTTAGTTTGGGTTTTATTGTATTTTGGGCCATCGAAACAAACTTCACCGTCCCAAAGCACAAAGCTAACCCAATAACTTATCTATAATATTTGTGTTTTATTTAAATTTAAATTTATTTATGTACATATGTAAATTAAATTGTTCGAAGTTATCTAACTGAAATACGCTCACTCTTTAAACTCTTTTTTAAATTCTCATGTCAAGTTTTTTTTGATAAATTTTAAATCTAATCTAATTATACCTAAAGGGAAGGAGAAATGACGACTTTAGAGAAGAAATGGGAGTGCTTCTAGTGTATTTAAAACCCATTACCTATGAAAAATATGAAGGAAGAAAGATGAACAGCTTTGTTAACCAGCCAAATATGTTTGTTCCATATCAAATATTTTTAAAATACATATATACACGTAATTTTTTTTATGGGAAATGTAAATATAAACCATCGCTTAAACTTTGGCATACATAATTAATATATCGAAAATATATTCAATTAATACCAAGCCCTTAAATTCATACCTACTCAACATTGAAAAATCACGTGTCATTCATCAATGATTTTAGGCTGTCATGATCATAGTCATAGTCATAGATCTACCTTATCATGATTCAAAAAAGCCATGTGAAACCAACGACCAAACATTGTTAAAATCCTGCCTATCAAAACTAATTTATCGGTTTTTCAAAGTTCTTCGATCTTTAAAAAGTTATAAAATTATAACTTAGTGTAAAGGTTAAATGGAGACTTATTACGAGACAATTATTTTAATCTAATTATTCATATGTTAAGATTTAAATTTTTAACATTGTTTAAAATCTAATATTTATCTCGTTAGATTAATTAATTGTCAGTAATCTTAAAATAATATTTCAATTATAATATATTAAATACAATTTCCACCTTCATCACTATTGGTACTTGAACTCAATTTTTATGGTACATTTCAACACATAAACATATCTAACAGATGACAATAAAATTAATTTTCTACACGAAATAAATCTGAATATCAATATAAACAAAAACAACTATAGATATTCAAATCATAAAGCCGAAGTTGCGGAGTTGTCAAAGTTAGGACATGGTTGGTGCAGTGGTCCAAAAGGACTATGAAAACGTTTTAGTTGGCATGAAACGCAAGCCAAAACCAAGAAGGTTCCGACATTACGTCATCACAGTTACGTCAACATTATTCCAACCCTTTGCGTCGCCATGCCAATTGCCAATCCTTCAACTCATAAGCCCACGCGTCACGGTTTGCCAGGTCTCACGAGGTATGGCCGGCAGGCAGGGCCAATTCGGTATTTCCAATCCAAATCCCCTTAAAATTTGTTGCTATAAATGGGCCCCCAATTGTTGAATGAATCTGTAAACACTTTCAGAAAACACGAGCAAATTGTTTATTTCCTTTTCACATGGAGAGCGAGAGGAGTGGAGTTTGCTGCAATGGTGAAAACGACGAACGGGAAGAGGAGGAGAAGATGGAGCAGTTCTTTGCCTTGATAAGGAATTTCCGGGAGGCGCGTGATAGGAGAAAAGATGAGCTGAGACAAAGGGAGAAGAAGCAAAACAAAGCGCGGAGACTAAATAATACTACTACTGATGAGAAATCGAATTGGGTTCCCTGTTTTGAACGTGCCGATTTTACAGAGGAGATCGAGTTTCGGAAGGCGCCGATTATCTTCCCGACGCTAAACAACAACTACAAAGATGATAGCGGAAAACAACAGCAACAACAACGAGACGACGATGGTTTAGATCTTAAGCTAACACTTTAGCTTTTCTTTTCCTTGTTAAATTACAAAGTACTTTATAAAAGAATTTCGAATTTTGTTTTAGGTTTCATCTTGTATGGAGTATTTATTGTATTGTTCTTGATGATTATGTTGAATCTTTAATTTATAAACCCTAAAATTTGGTGTTGAATTTCATCGATGAGGGTTGGTTTCTGGGTTTCGTCAAACGGCAGCTTACTTTTAACGTGGAAACCGAAGGTTTGAAAAAATCGTGATTGAACGACGTGACCTATAAGGGGAAGAAGAGGGAGCTGCTTCGGTTCGGTTCGGTTTAATTTGTTTGTTGGTAAGACTGAAGAGTAAGGTAAGAGAGTTGCTTTGGTTCGGTTTGAACTTTGAATTGTTGCGTCAGACTTCAGATAATTTGACACTGATTTTTTCTCTTCTCTTGTGGTCTCCGCTGACCGCAATCGTAGGATCCGCCGTTGTGTCTAGATATTTTTCATCCATAGTTCATATTTTACTAGAAATTATTACATAATTTCGGCTTACAACGATATTTATAGTTCTATCAAATTAAATTTATTCATTTAATGACATGTAGGAAAAAGATAAAGATTTAATTTGAAAAAAAATGAGATGGAAAATTATTATTAGATGAGACTATATATTAGAGTTAATTTGTTGCCTCCAAACTATAACTTTAAATTTAAACTGGTTTTAAATTTGTTAAATGTTATAATTACATCCCAAATTACAATTTTTATTCTAAATTGGTTCTTAAACTTTTGAATGTTTCAATTTCATCGCTTGACTTTGACTCTCATTCAAAATCAGCCTCTAAACTTTGAACATTTCAGTTCTGTCTTGAAATTATTAGTATATGCTAATCATATTCCATATTAATAAAATTATTGCAAAAATTATTATATTTCATGCAAACATTGATGTGTATTGTATAATAATATGATATGGCATAGCTGATAATTTTAAGATGGAATTTGAACGTTTAAAAGTTTGTCGACTAATTTAAAATTAACATCTAAAATATTTAGGAGCGCTTTTAAAAAATAAGTTATAATTTGAAAATAAATTAAAACATTTAAGACTTTAAGCACCAATTTATAACGAAGGTTATAATTTAAGTAAATGATATAATTAACTTTATATATGATTTGAATTGATATTTGATATATAAGTGTTGAAGTCTTTTATTTCTAAGATCGAGGTTAAGAAGTTGTTTAAGTGCTTTTATTTGTTATTCAAAACATAAAAAGATCTATATCGATTTGAGTTAAAAAAACATAATTAAGAGAACACTTGATAGCTTCTCAGTCTTATTTCTGAAGAGTATTATTTACTCAACATGTATTAGTACATGAGTTAATAATAAATTGATTTCATAATTTTTTTATTAATTAGATATAATTACATTTTCAAATAAATTTTAAGATTTAAATTTATAAAAATAGAATAATATAAGTATTTTTGACCACAAGACTAATTACTGGATTTCATTGACTCCATAATTTATAGTTATTTACTTAGTATAGATAAATATGGTTTGTTTTAAATATATATTATTTTACCTAAAATTTTATTAGTATTTCTAATTCCAAGTAAAGGTTTGTACTAATTTTTGTTTATGTCAAGAAAAAGTATGTTAAAATTGATGTAATAATTAAGTTTTTACTTGGGTTAACATTTGTGAAACCAAACACAATAACATTAGGGTGAGAATTAATTCCCCTCAGTTTATGGGCCTTGAGCTACCGGTAACAGGCCCACATTTTACCAACCACCAGTAGTGTGAGCATATTGTGTGAATACAAAGTACAGTCTTCAATTATTAATTTTTATCTAATTCTAATTTGGTAAAAAAAATGTAAGATCTAAATATAAATTAGTATCTTGATATTAATTAGGTAAAAATAAATTTAAATAATTAAAATATACTACAAATGGAGCATTTACCTTGTTTTTTTAGATGTTAATGTAGTTCGTCAAAATTGTTTTGAATTTGAAAATCCTTTGTTCAAAGTAGAATGTTTAGTTGGTTCACAGTTCTTAGGAGCTTTCTCTCTTTATCTTTATTCATAAAAAAAAAGAAAAATACTTTGTTCAAAGTAGACTGTCCATGTCTTGTACATGTATAACTCATAAATATCTTTTATCTCGCTACCAACGATCAATTGGTCCGGTAGGTTAAAACATTAGATCCTTTAAACAAAATCGAAATTTTAATATTGATTTCGAGAGTAAAGCAAATTGGATTGGAGCGATTGTCCCTATAATAAGTTCATGTAATATTTGTTCCGATAGTAAACTAATAAATTAGATACGGATAATTATATATATATAAAGACGGACTCCCACAACATTGTTGTGACGTTATTAGAATCATGTTCATCTCCAATGACCTATGGTCGGTCGGTCCATTTGTTTCAATTGTCAAATTGTCAGTCCTAAATGCTAATTGAAAAGATAAAAAAGAAATAAAGAGAAAAAAAAGGAAGACAAGAAGAATCTAGCTTTATGTCATCTCCCATGATTTTTGTAATTTACATATTTTTACCTTTTTATTTAAAATATAGACAAAAATAATTGTACTATGTTTTATATGAATATATAAGAAAATGTATTTTATATAAAATATATAAAGTTTATACATGTGCATGACACTTATTCTTTAAAAAAGTATGGCACTTATCATAATAATAAAAACCTTACCATCATAAAGTAAAACTTTTTCTATAATATTATAATAATTATGATTCTAAATAAAAAATATTTTAAAAAAATAAAAGTAATAATAAATTATAAAATATCATTTGTAAAGTGGAACTTTTCCACTGGACCACGTAATTATAATGTTTAATATTTTATTTAAAAGATACTACTTATATTAAACATAGGGTAAACTACAATAGTAGTCACCCAACTATTATTGTTTTTTTAAATTTAGTCACCAAATTATTTTTTATTTAATATTTTTAACTTCACATACGTACTCAAAGTCATTTATGAGTTAATGTTATTTGAATTTTTTAACAGGTACTCAAAGTTTCGGTGAAACAAACTTACATCTAGAGGGCAATTTTCCTTTTACCCCTTTTCATTTTTAAAAAACTTTATTATTATTTTATTATATTATTTTATAGCACAAATATAATTTTAATTACTATTTAACATTAATCAATTCTATTTTTTTGAATAAAAGACTATATGTTAAATAACTTTAAATAATTTATTTTTAGTATAATTAAAATTTTATTATCTTTCAACAATTATTTAAAACTACTATAACTTCTTAATGTAAACAAATTTTTAATTTTGTTAATCGCCTTTTTTCCATAACAATTTGTTGTATGGAATCAATGTGATTTGTAAAGAGAAAAGGAGAAGAATTTAGACGAGCTAAAGGCTTATGCCTTCTTTCTTTAAAAAAAAAAAAAGAGTTTCTATGAAAGAAAGGAATAATCACGTGTCACAAAATAAACGTTTTACACGACTGAGATTTAATTTGAATAAACCATCTTTAATTTTCTTTTGTCAAACTTTACTTCTAGGCCAAGCAAAGGAGGCCCACGTTTTCTAGCACCAACATCACCAACCAAAGCATTCGTGAATTATAGTATTGACGGATACAAAAATTTAAATTACGATATGAAAATATAAAGTGAAATAATTGATGGGTGTTAATTATTTTCAATGGGAGATAATTATTTTTAAATTAGTATAAATTTTATTTTTAATATTTTTTAAAATAAAAATTATAAAATATGCTTTTTAAAAAACATTTAGGTGTCAACTAATATTCAAATTGTCCAGGTGGTTCACGAATCAAATTTTTTATAACATTTAATACTAGCCAAGCAATTAGTTATTGGTTTAGTGTCACTAATTTGCTTGGGTTTCAAATTTATCAGCACTAAGTTAAAAGATTCAAACCATATAAATCCAACTCTTTATCCTTTTTAATTAAGAGGCCATGTGCAGTTTATTTAAAATAAGGTCCTTAGTTTATAATATAAATGTGGTATAAAGATTTTTTTTTCAAATAAAGTTATCTTAATATAAAAAAATGTTAGAATATTCTTTTGAGGAACATAAAAATTACTTACGAACATCTTAAAATCTAATATTTTTCCTTAAAAAATGTTTGTTTCTAGTATATTTCAAAGAAAAATCATCTACAACGCTTCTAATATCAACTTCTTCCAAAATATCACTCTTAATTGCCATCAAAGCAAGTCCATTTAGCCTTCCTTATAAGTTATAACATTGTTGTTTGTAAGTATGACTTCACAAACTTCAATTTTAAAAAAGGGTAAAACTTTGATACACAGGCTGTGTAAAATTAATTTTACACAAGCCTGTGTATTTACACTATAAAAACCTAAATCCTAATTTTTTAACCCTAACCCTAAAAAACTAAATCCCACACTCTAAACCCTATAACCTAAACCCCTAAACTTTAAACCCTAACCCCTAAAACTAAAAGGCACGTGTAAACTAAAGTTTACACGGCCTGTGTATCAAAGTTTTTTCCTTTAAAAAAAACCTTGTTTTGCAAAAAAAAAAACTTTAATAAGTCTATTGCTCTTATTTTTTTTCTTTGTGTAAAATTTCTCTAAGTAATTTCAACTCAACAAATAGCTTATTTCCATCAACATCAGATAACTCACATTTTTCTAATATTATTACAATAATATTTGAGATTAACGTCATCCAATAAATATAATTTATCATAATAAAACATGAAGTCAAAATAATATCTCATATGACTAGAGCAGTTATATTCTATATCATTTAAGGTTAGCTTTTAATTGTCATATTTTACTTTTAATTTAGTCTTTAAAATAAAACTAATGGAATTGAATCACCTAGGTTCATACTTAATATTTTGGATTAATAATTTTTTTTAAAAAATTATTATGTATATTATTAGACAACTCATCCGGGGCCCTCCTTTTCGGAGACCTTATGCGGTCGCACATGTAGAACATGCCCAGAATTACCCTTTTTAATGTAGAATTTATTTATTTTTGTAATGAAAAAACTCACTATTATTAATGATATTAAAATATAATTAAAATTTATTTTTATAATTTTATTACTTTGGTATGAAATGCTCGACGTGCACCCTATTAACTACTTTGTTAGATATTGAAGTTTTATTAATTATCTTTACGGACAATGAAGCTTGTACCATCTTGACTTGGTGAAAATTGTAATAATAAACGAAGAGGATTACGACCGGTATTGTTAAGTCCCCATTCCAATGTATTTTGGTCCTATAGGTTTCAAATCAATTTACCAAATTATTTATGTAAATGTAAGTCCAAGCTAAAGGTTGTTGTAGTGGAAGTTCAAAGGGTGGGTTAGTCATTTCAACGAGTTATATTCTTCCTAAATCTCATAGTGATCAATAATTTATATTAAAATACATTTTAAGGAACCAACAGTAGGATGAGTTATTAGGTCCCTTAAGTAAGGTTAGAACTTTAAATTTTGTTGTTAAATGGAGAAAATTAAATTAAAAGGATCATTCCATATTGGATATCTGCAAAACACAATTCGAACATCTTATTGCATCACATAATTAGTAGTTGTTATACATTAATATTTTAATAGTTAATGATTTGTGACTTGTGAGTATATGAAGTTTTTTTTTTTTTGACTAAGAGTATATGAAGTTACATGTACGACAATGTATTAAATGCATTAATTAAAAAGATTAGGAGAATATCAACAAGATCATAATTATTATATAAATCCAATGTTTTTAGTTAAAGAAATTATAATCTTAAAGAAATTATAATCTTAACAACAAGAAGAGAAAGAGAGACTTCGATGAAGAGGAAACACATGGAAGCAAGAACAAAGGAGACTCCACCGGTCGTCGTCGACGACAACGATGACGAAGATGAAGAAGAAGAGGAGAAAATCAATGCTTTCTTCACTTTGATTAGAAATATTCGAGATGTTCATAACCAGATGTTGCTTGGGTCTCAAGATACAAAGGATCAGAAACAAAAACCAGAAGCAGCAGCAGCAAAGGGGAAATCAACTTGGACCCTTTCGTTCCAATGGGAAGACTTTGCGATCAAGATCAGCCACATCTCACAAATACTACTGCTACTACTCTCCTAGTTCTTCCAAGAACAATGATGAACAAAAGACAAAGACAAATGAACATCAAGACTTGGATCTCAACCTTTCCCTTTGATTTTTGTTTTTTTGTTACTTTTTTCTGTCATGTTCATCATCTTGGTCGGTTTATCTTGTCAGTTGTCACCATGAGTTTTCTTTTTTTCTGGGGTTTTTAAATCATACATAATTAAATATGTTGTCATAGTTTTGGCCATAGTTTATTCAAAACACGGCTCAATATTTTCTTGGGGTTCTTTTGATATGCAGATAAGTATTTGATTTTCTGATATTATTTGTTTGATAATAGTATTTGATAATACAAAAATTTAATATTTTTTACCAGTGACAAGAAATCATTGAAATTGAATTCTTGTGGTTCATAAGAAAGTTCATGGAGAAAAGAGGGTATGCCACCGACCACAAATTATGGTCAACTGCCACATCCAATCTTCACTCAGAGCAGCCAAATTTTCTGGGTTTTCCTCACGTTGATGATGTTGAGCAATCTTTTCCTTTTTGGAAAGGGTGTAAAGTGACATGATGTTGGCTGAAAATCTTTGTAATAACACAATGAATTATTACAGCGGGAAGCACAATAAGATACTGATATCATTAGCTTGGTGTAATAATATGAAAAGACATGGACAATGAATCCCATCAAAATGTCTGGTGAAAACACCACCACCACCACCCCATCCACTTTTTCCTCCCCGCAATTAAGAATGTAGGGCCTCATCTCTGCAATTTAAAATTCTGGCCGTTGCTTTTTTTCTTTCTTCAAAAAATAATGTTTTTTTTTGGGGTTGGGGGTTATGCTTTCATAATTGTATTTGAGAGTTGACTCTTGTACTGTTTTTCATTGTAGAGTTGAAGGTGGATGTAAAATTTTATGTTAAAAAATATAAATTGTTAAAAAGATAATATAATTTTAGGGATCGAAATTATAAAATTTTAAAAGGCGTTGACTTAGATCATTGATAAAAAATATAAAAATAATATAAAAGTTAATTTTTAGGAGTGCGACCTCCAACACCCATTGGTCCATCTCAAGAAGCTTTGAACACAAGGGCAAAGATTCTTCAACTCCATTTTCCAATATGCACTTCAAAAAGGGTAATGAAAACTTGTAGAAATTCACGGTATTCATGAGTAGCAACAGTCTTTTTGCAGTGCATATCTTGTCCTTAATTCAATGTAATTAGGGTAGCTTTTGTAACTAATGTATGGGATGGCAAAGCTCGAACTGTTCGATACATTTCGAATCAATTCACTCAGAATAGAGAGCTTATATGTATATATATTGCAAGAAAAGAAAATGAAATCTATTGTTACAAATGAAGTTGGGGTTTTCAGAAGTAGAATTGGAGAGAGAACATTTTACATTGCACCTAAGCCAACCATTAACACTCAAAATAACTGGGAAAATGACTAAACCATTTTAAAAAGGTCTTTAACAAGAAATTTATCATAATATTCAACAATATTCCATCTTAATCCGATGCTGGATTAAGAGGACTCTTTCCCAGATTAGATGGCCTTGGTTCCCTGGTCATTGGACTATGAGGCCCTCTTGCTCGAGGGCTTCTTTCTCCTCTTAGTTCACCGAGATGTGGACTACTTGAGAGACGCGGGCTTCGATGGCTTCTAGGGTCAATTTCTGGTGTAGCGGTGGAGCTCGTGACTTTAGGACTCAATGTATGCCTGAACTCACCTCGGCTTCTGGTGATGACCTCGTCTAGTATTTCACCGACCCCTGCATATGATGCTCCATGTCCCAGCTCTGTCTCCTGTATGGGAAAAATTGAATATTAGTAATGGTGATCAATGAGAAGCTGAAAGTGTTTTGATTGTTGAATTGAAGAAGAGATCATACTGTGGCAAGATTGAATGGCAAGGCAGGCGCCTCTTCGTATTCGGCCGCATCCAGATCGTAAAGATGTGCCCCTTTGAAAAACTTGGGCAGGAAGTATTGTCTTACTGGGACTAAAAGCATGATCATCAAGGGAAACATAACGCCGGCGATTGGAATCCAAGTTAGCCCAAAACATATAAGCAGATAAACAGTTTGAAAAATGGTGAAGATGGCAATTGTCTTGAATGGAACAGTCTCCACAAATGTTGCATGTTGATCCTCAAGAACCCTGCATGAAAACACAACAACCTCTCTTCAACTCTAGACTTAAAATAAAAGTAAAACACATAAATGAGTTAATGAATTGTCTTTACTTAAATCTCCTGCTTGGTGCTGTAAAAAGCAATAAGATCCTTTCCCAGAATTGGTTACCCGGTAAGCTTTCGATCGCCATGAATGCGAAGTAGCCCCACAGGACCGAAGTTGGAATCTTTTTAAGAATGGGCATTGCTGCAACACATCCTCCAACCATGGTGGCTTGAAGCAGGTTACTTAGACGCTGCTCTTTCACTTCAACCGGCAATAGATCATCTACCTCTTTCTCGATATCAAATAAAGTCTCATCGAGAGGTGCATCGATGTTGCCCGAACATTGAACAGTTGATTCTTTTAGTTCATTTAGCCCCTGCTTAAGGGAAATTGAAATTCATTAATTAGTCAATGCATAGCCTGCATAATTTGTGCCAGAAAACAGTGATTTTTTTGTTTTATTTATTTGATGGAACATATTGGTGTGGTCATGTATTAGTCATCCAAGCACGCTAATGAACATTTTAAAATAATTTATGGATTTTTATATTCAACCGCTGTCCCCTTCAAAAATTTAAAGTATAATATCTTTTTATAGGATCTTACTCTGGCTGAAGGCTGCTGGTAAACTAAAGGGGTCTGCATTTGTTGATAGGCTTCTTGCATATTCCCATACAACTGTCCCAAACTAGCATTCTTACTAATGCTTTTTCGTGCCGTGGCGACGAGCCGATTACGAAGCAGCTGTGGAACAACTGAAAATCAGAATCGAGAAAATATCTATAAACACAAGAGTGAAAACAGAATTTCGAACGATTTAGTTACCTGGTGCTTGAGAGTGGCCAAGCTCTTGGTATGCATTGGAGATTGTGGAATGACCCCATTTGCCGGAGGGACGCCAATGAGACCACATAACAATGTCTGTCACCAAGCAAACACCCAAATCCGGATTAAGGATCGAATCGAAGACGAAATTTAGATTAAGGATGGAGATTTGGAGGGAACTTGTTGCATACCAATAATCCCAAAAGGAGTAAATCATAATGATAACAAGATGGCTTTCTCAAATTAAATTCTTTCTGTTGAGCTAGTTGAGATGCTACACTATGGTCAAAGTAATAAAGGACGGCGATCATTGTGGCTGGAATGAAGGCTCCAATAATGTAGACAACCGGAACATTCAGCATGTCCTGTCATATATTTTTACATGTTTCTAGTGTCAGTTTATTAGTCCTGCAAGGAGACAGTATATATCTATATATATATGGTATTGATCGGCAATTGTACTTGTTTAAACATGCCTTGATGACTGTCCAATTTTCGTAAGCACCGGGGGACCATGGATTCGGGCTGAAGAGACGACGTGGGATTCCTTTTGGAACATCTCCAGTGGGTATATAGGACACTGCCGTCCAAATTAGTACCATAAGTGGCACACCATAATCTGCTATAAAGCTTCTAAGCCAACCTGTACAACAAAAGAGATTTCTTTTAAATTCTCAAAGCAAATGATGCATCAGAAATCTCCAAAACATGATCAAGGGACATAAACCTACCCGTCCCATAGCGCCATGACCTAGCTTTCCGGCTTCTTAATGCTGTGAGAAGAAGGCCAAATGACAGTACCAAAGCAAACATGCCATTGGCAAACCTCCATGAAGGTAAAAATTGTGTCGATTTTGGGTTCTCATTATGAGGAATGCGGAACTCTTCCACAAGGCCCTACACATGAATTTTACAGTAAGCTAAATCTTTCCAATTCCAGAAAAATTCATCATGATGTACAAATAAATACCAATAATTGTTCTTACTTTTATAGCTTGCTGCATGAACAACATAGCTATAAGCAGACCAAACAATTCTCCGGCGACACGGGTAAACCGGTTGATAATGGAACAAGCCCCAAGGATCGACAGTAAGAACAGCAAGCCTGCAGTCCATACACAAACCCTACAAAATTAAAAGAAAAAAAAAAACAGATCAAATATAGCAGCCCCAACAGATATAAATAAAGCAACATATAATTTGATCAAAGAAACTAGCTGAGGTAACAGCTCACCATCCGGTCCAGGCTAGAAACTTTTCCCGACCCAAATCTGGTCTGTCTTTAACAAAGTCAAACATAAATGTATACATAATAACAGTTGGCTCTGCAACTCCTAAAATCAGCAAAGGTTGACCTCCGATTATCGAGTGTATGATCCCGCAAAGTGCCGTGGATGCCAAGGTTTGAACTGCTGTAAGAACTCCATCTGCAGATTACATGTTTCATCATCAGATTAATATATATATATATATGTATGTCTGTATTATTTTAGTTTAGATTTAAGATTATGTTACATATACCAGTGTTTCTCTCAAGTTGTTCACCAAATGAAATGACAGGGATTGCAGAAGCAAAGAAAATGTAAGTGGTGGGAGCCAGAATCCTATAAAGATAACATGGCAGATTAGTCAGAACCAATAAGGGAAGCCTAAAAATACATAAAAACAGTATAAATATCTGCAAAAAAATCATAGTATATACCTGAAGCCTGCTTTAAACCCGCCAGTCCAATCTTGCTTGTAAAACATTAATCTCCCTCTGAGATCATTTTTTATGCCTCGGAAAGGCACAAAGGTCTCTTCCATGGTCAGTTTTTCTCAATCTAAATCCTCTAAATGGTCGGCTAATTCAGTTCTCTCTTCCTTAAACAATCCGAACAACTGTTATATGTAAGGATAAAACAAATTACATGGCTTGAGAGATTTACATAACTGTGAGATGAAACATAGAAAGAAACAAGAACAGAACAAAGTTTTCTTTTTTCTGGTTCGGGAAGAGAAATTTACGGTTCTGATGAGCAAAAGGGGGCACCGCTAGCTTTTTAATGGCTTGTTGATGCAATTTAAGGGAGTGTGTAGAAGGAGAAGAAGGAATGATCCGAATATATAAAAGCCTGCTTGAAAGATGTGAAGTAGATCGGGTGAAGTGCCAACCAATGTTTACTTAGTTACTTTTTCATTTTTAAAACCAATTGTCCCACAGATTAAAATAAAATAACGATAAATAAGCTCATATATGTCGGAAAAAAATCGATATTTTAGAGATTTCAACGAAGAATTGATTTGAACGTCGTTAAAGAAAATAAAGAATTAATTGTTGGTTCGTAAATGTGCAGACGTAGGTAATGAAAATGTCGGACCAGTCGGGTCTTTCGTGGCTTGCCAACATTTTGACCCAAATTTAAAATATTTTTTCATCAAATAAGAGCATATATTTGTTAAATTTTATCTTGAAATTAAAAGGATAAACATTAAAAGTTATCTTTAATTCAGATAATAATTTTGAAAATTGCTCTCTAAAATAATCAATTGATTCTCAATATTAAATGCTCTATTAAATTACATTTCCAATGATTCACTATGTGCAACCCCTATAAATATTTTGTTAACCTATAGGTTAAACACACTTAAAAACGCATAAATTTTTTATTATTTTACTCTGTGGCTTTCAAAAAAAATTTCAATGATAGACGAAGACAAATTATAGTTCGTGATCTCTACAACTGTGCAACTGTAACTGATCATCTAGTTGTTGTATCCTGAAAGACAAACGACCAATGATCTCAAACACCATAGGAGTGGCCGGAAATTTCTCTTAAAAAATTGCGTAATTGCAAGTCTCAACCCGTTTCTTGCTAAACGGTTCCAATTTACTATTTTTAATATTCGATTTATGTTATGAATATTTTTATGTTTGTATTTATGACCTGTTTGATTTAAATAATAATTTCATTATTTTATTTTTGTTGTTTATTATTTTCTTAGATTATTAACTATATTTTTCTAACAATATACATGTAAATATATATATATTTATAATTTAGACTTTATTGGGGGCATATCATCGTTCACGTGCTACCGACGTCGGGACCCATTGACCTGTTTTTTGGCGTCTGGACTATGAATTCCAACTATAGGTTCCACTGCATAAGGCGAGCATCGCTGTTATATATATATATATATATATATGGTTTCTATACGCCATATATAATCAATTTTCTGTAGCTTGAAATTCAAAAATATGCAGGAAAACATAAATATACAAAAGAAAACATAAATATACAAAACTCCTAGAAAACAAGGGACATATTCCTTCCACCTTTTATTTATCGGTCAATGAAGGAGTTAGATCAGAATTTGGGATAAGCAAGACTTATAGAGATTAAAATAATCGTTAGATAAAAAAATAGGGAGAGCACGAGCTCTTCTCACGTCCTTAATAGCTTCGTACGTGTTTTTAGTAATTGAGTAATATCAATTATATTGATCGAGTAGTTCGAACACCTTTAATTTTTTTTAATATAACCACTGAATTTTTATTATAATTATAGAAAATATCACAATTACAACGTATACATGAAGGAAAATAATGTGACTAATCTACCCAAAATTTCTTACAACCCAAAAAATAAAAAAAGTGAAAAACTTCAATGGAGATAAGCATGCCATTAAAATTCAGAAGCTTCTTGAATTTCCTTGTCTCTATCCAATCGAGACGCATAACTGATGAAAGAGAAGTGGTGAGTGATCCAAACTATCAGGCATAATGTTCCGCTACCCATGACTGATTACATCGGCAAACAACCATCAACCGAGTAGGGATCTAACTTTGCATGACCACCGACAAAATCATAATCAGAAACTAGCGCCAATTAAAATCTCTGTGCGAGCAACAAACGACCGCTAAGGTATGCTGAATCATGCCACAAAGACAAATGGAAGAAACCACAAAACAAAGAAAACATGTTACAAGAACAGAAGAAAACGCGTGCCACAAGGACAGAGGAAACGCGTGTCATAAAGGCATAGATTCTTATTAAAAATAAAAACAAAAGAAAAATAAGAAAATAATAAACACCGGCGATCGACAATCATCTAGATATACTTCATGCCAGATAATAATTAACATTTAAGGCCCCAAATTAACGTTTAAGTTTAAGGGTAAAACTTTGATACACAGGCTGTGTAAAATTAATTTTACATAAGCCTGTGTATTTACACTACAAAAACATAAATCCTAAATTCCTAATCCAAGCTTGTATATTTACACTACAAAAACATAAATCCTAATTTCCTAATCCTAAAAAACTAAACCCTAAACCTTAAACCCTATATATTAAATTCTAAACCCTACAACTTAAACCCCTAAACCTTAAACCTAAATTAAAACCCCAACACCTAAAACTAAAAGACATGTGTTAACTTATCAAAGTTTTTCCCTAAGTTTAATGAATGAGCTTTTTGAAATGATGTTATTGTTTAATCATTTATGGTAAAAACAACATACAAAACTCATAAATGTATTTTTTTTTTAAATTCAATTAACGAAGCAGTGTTGAAGACGATAAAGATTCTTAACCTACTTGAAAATATAATTTCATTTATAAAGATTTTCGATCTCTATATACATTAGAGAGACTGAACTACTTTAAATTAATGTTGTTATCTATTAAAATGATGTTAATTTAAGTGATTTTCCGAGTTATCAGGATATTCCTAAGAAACATGAACCAAGTATACATAATAGATCTTCTTCTTGTTTATTATCGGATTTGATGGTTTAGGTTTAAGAGCGAGTAAAACTCGATTCAAAAAGATTGAATTATTCGATTTAACTTGATGTGAAAATATTCGACTCGAAAAAATCTCAAATAAAGATTAAGTTATAAAATGGAAATTTGAATAACTCAAAATTTTTAGTAATTAGTGAATCAGTTTCCAAGTTCGAGTCAAGTCTCTCAATTATACCTGATATATATATATATGTATCATATATAAAAAAATATGAATAAATATATATGTGTATTGTATATGGTTATAGAAAACCATTTAAATTAGAACTAATTACTATCATAACATTATAAATGTTTACAATTAAATTTGAACAAAAACTAGAACAACTCAACTAGACTTAACTCGACTCGAAAAAATTTTAAATAAAATTTAAGTTACAAAATATGACTCTTCAACTCGACTAACTCAAAAAAATTTTAACTCGACTCGATCAAATATTCACCTCTATTCGGGGCATGTGCTATGAACAACTAATTTTCGGATATTATATAATATACGTATTGGAAAGTCAAAAGAATGCTTATGTCTTATTTCAAGCATCTCAACCATTTTCATAAATAACTTTGTCATTATTGCTTCATAAAAACAACAACTGTTCTTAGCATCTAACAAATTCCCTTTACCCACGAAGCTTCTCCTGCAACCTCAATCTCATGCTACACTTTAATTAATTAAAACGCCTCTAAATGATTCAAAGAACAAAAGTTTATATTCAATATGAGTATAAATAATTTCTTCTGTATTTTATTCAATCATTTGAATTATTAATTACTGCATATATTTTTGGTGCAATTGAATCCTTTACTCATTAAGGATTATTAAAAAAAAGCTAATTGCTACCTAGAACCGGTTGTTATATGAGATGAGACACTACATTCTTTAAGCAATATCAGATGTTCGAATCTTTACGTTGTGAATGAAGTAAATTGAATTAAGAGGGTCGTCCCATAATAGACCTTTACAATTCTCGATCTGAATTAACCAGTCAATAAATTAGATACCGGTAGTTAAACAATTTTTTTTATTAAAATAACCAATTAACAGGCCAAGTCCTTATAGGTAATATGTAATGCATATATTTATTTATATCAATGTAAGTGTGTCGATTATCTATCTACATCCACGATTTAAAATTCATTTCATGACATGATATGACATCAAAGTTACTATAAACAACTAGAACAATGTCAGTTTGTATATTATTTTTTTCAATATTATCTTACTTTTTAACTTTAGCTTCTTCTTTTTTTATCGAGTTCAATTCACGATTGTAAAACGGAGGGGAAAATAAATTTTTCTTTCTAAAAATCAAACTTGTATTGGCATCGGAGACCATTGAGATTTGAGATTGCATAAGACATGCATACTTATCTTTGGGTTCACATATGCAAGTGAAATTTATAAAAAAATAATTCGAACAATATATTCAATTCAAATTTCATTAAACTTGACTCAATTTATTTTTTTAAATACCTAAAACTCTGTAGGTCAAAAAATTCTTTATTGGTGGTCCATTAGGGTTTTGTAATTTTTTTTATTAAATATAGAGGTATTACATTTTTATGCCAAGATTCGAACTCACACAAAATATAACAATATAAGAATCCTTAGCCACTAGACTAATTAGTAGATTTCTTGGTTTTGTAAACTTAATTGTATAGTTCAACTTTTCTTTTTAGTTATTTATTGTTGTGAGAAACGAACTAAAGGCATCTATTTTGGATGTATGTATAGCGACCTCTTTTTCCTTTCGAAAATCAATCAAAAATTGAAAGTCGTTAATGAAAAATATTTTTGTTTGTTTTTTGTTTGGCGAAGAAGATTTTTGAAAAAAAAACTGAAATAAATTGTGAATTGAATTTTTGAGGAATTTTGTTTAAAAATTTTGTTTTTTTTAAATAATTCATTTTTTTGAAAATAAGAACAACGATTTGATTCAAAAAAAAGAATTTGATTTCACTTATCACCTCTTGTTTCATACAAACTTTGAACTCAAGATCTCCTCTTTTCTCCTTTTTTTTTGAACCGAAACCCCAGATTACAAATTTTTTAGATCCCAGAAGTCCCTAAATTTCTCTCTTTTTCGAACTGAGAAGCCCTCCCCAAATTTGTTTTTGATTCAGTTTATATAACCATTTTTACCACTAAAAAAACTAACAAATCCCCTTATAAATGCAGATCTGGAAAAAGCCGGATATTGTGGGATGAACTATGGGCGGCGTCAGAGGGTTCTGCAGGCTAGAGTGATGATGGGTTTGGTTTAGGGTTCAGTTGGTAGGGTGGCTAAGGTTAGTTTGAACTTTATCAGATTAGGGTTTTATTAGGTTTTTACAGTTTAGGGTTATTTAGGGTTTGATTTATTTGGGGGGTTAGTTTTGGTTGCGATGAAGTGACGGCAGCAGCAGCAGACGAACGGCGGCGGATGAACGACGGAGGCGCAAAGCCCTGTGGCGGCGGCTGGTCATTAGGGTTGAGTTAGGGTTAGGGCTTACTTTTAGGTTTGGGTTATTGGGTTACAAGTTTAGGTCGAGTTGTGTGGGTTTCGGTTTTGGGTAACCCTGATGAAACGAGTTATTATAGTATGAACAAATACTACATTATAATAACCTTTAGACTATTCAAAAAAAATATCGAAGGTAAAAAAATCAACTCGAATTTTAAACTTAATATTCCGAGTCATTATGAAAATGGTAAGGCAATGACAAAACCACATGGCAATAAAGGTTAATTTTGATCTATCATCTTCTCTTCAGCCATCAAACTTAAGTGGGTTGGTGATATTCTTTCTTTCAATTTTTTTTTCTAGAAAGACTCATTTTTTTCATATAGGAGAAATAATTTTCATATACATGATTCAAACCTTAAATATGATACCAATAAAAACTAATTCGAAAAGTCAATTTGATATTATGTAAGTGTTTTTAAGAGTACTTTTGATTTTTCTTCTTCTTTAAAATAGATAAAATGTCTCTTTTACCTATTACTTCTAAAAATATAAAAGAATTTATGATATAAAAATGATATCAAATAGGAATTTTTCTCAAGTGTATTTTTTTGTTTCTTTTGTTGGCCCAATACATAGAGGTAGAGATTAAACACAAATTTTAAAGTTGCTACATATCTAGTATGAGGATCAAACCCTTAACCATCGGTTGACGTAAGAAAAACCCTTACCATTTCAGCTAAGTCTCGTGATTTGTTCAAAATTACTTTTGACAAAATAAAATTTAAAAATTTTAGATTTTGAAAAGTATTTTCAACTATTTTTGCTTTGTAAAATTACATGCTCTGAATTGCTTTTGATTTCAAGAAATAATTTTAACTCTAAAATCATATTTTAAAAAACAACTCATAAAAAGTTCTAATTGAATCAAGGCATATTGGACCAATAACACATAATTTTAGTCTAGACTTAAGTACTATATTTTGAATCATTATTAAAAATTTTAAGGCAAAGACAAAACCATATGTCAATAAAGGTCAAGTTTGGTCTATCATTTTCTCTTCACCCATCAAACTTAAGTGGGTAGGTCCATCAAATGATGGCGGACACGTCTTTAACTCTTTACATGGATTGCACCATTGAAATGTGATTGTGTTGGAATCCCCACGAGTTAACAAAAAAAGTGCACATTATGATTGATTCTACTAACCCAACAATAAGTAAAGAAGCTTTGCAATGGAGACCAATTAGAGTGGGTGTACGTTTGTTTATTCACATGATTAACACGAGCATTAATTAGTGGTGCAAAACAATGGCATGAAAGTTGTTTATGGCCAAAGTGAACGGGAGTCGGAAACAGTGGTTCGGACAGTCGTCTTAGATCAGAGTTCGTATATTGCTACTATTTTTGTGGACAATGATATTTTTGGTCATGGATTCTTGTTTCTCTTATTGGATGTCCTTTTTATACTATTAGGATAGGTTTCATGACCAAGTAGTCGTGGCATGTCGATTGGACTGGCTCTGATGTAACGTCCTAGGTTGACATTGTTATCCGCATCGATCTTGTGCATCATCACATGATCTCTGGGCGTGGTATTGTTTGTGGTCTTACTTGTTCGCCACGTGCTATGGAGGATGCTAGATGGGTCGTGAATGGTTGCCTGCGTTGTTATGTATTCGCTGGAGAGTATGCGCTTGGCGTGCGCAGCGATCACGTGCGTTGTTACGTGATCGCTGGGCATCCTTTGTGCGATGCTGTTCGCGACCTTGTTTTGTTCGCTACGGATTACATGGCTTTGACATGTGACGATAGGTATTTGTAGGTGCTAACAAAAGCATACCGCAACCAAACCATTTTGAAGCTTTAGAATAATGATACATTGTAAATACTTGGAGGTCCCCTCCGTAGAAACAAGTTTTAAAGTCGATTCACATGACATTCTATAGAAATTAGGATGGTTTAAAAATTTGAAATTCATATATGATTTATAATTTTATAAAAAAAATTATATATTTTTTTATTGAAAGTCTATTTTCACTCCCTAAAATTTTATAAATTCGCCCCATAGAATTTTATAGATTTGTCCCATTAACGTAAAGTTATGTGTTCGTCCCTGTATAGAACGTTAATGTTCTAGTCATACTCTTCCTCTTCTAATATATAAGTTGCACAAATATGTAAATCGGTCTGACGCGATTTATTAAGTTTGAAAAATTAACCTTAATCTTACATTAAATAATAGAAATACACGACTTTGATTGATGTATGCACTATGATAAAATAGGGGAAACATCAATTTAGTAACATAATTCTTAGCATCCTAGTTTAATGCCATAAGAAAACTCTCAATGAAGAATGAAATGTTGATATTTCTATGAGATCCGGGTTTAAGTAATTAGTATGTACGATGCGTATATTATTAAATGACTAAGATTAATAAACATATACTACTATGTAAGCACGTCAGAATGTTGAAAAAAAGTTCGATGTATAAAATGTCGATCATTTTGTCCAACTCCAATCATGTTTAGAGGCCCTTTATGGTCCAATAAGAGCAAAGTACTTTCGTTTTATGGGCTTCTATATTAGGGCCGCCATCAATCCATATTTAGGCTCCCAAGGGCCTAGGCTTCAACTTCAAGCCTTGGTTCGAAATCCCGAACTGCAATACATAGACAGAAGTGCCCAAAAGCCGATATGAGAACATGTTTCTGAACTCAATAAAATTTTAGGCCACTTTGCAGAAATAAGGGACAACGGTAGGAACATCAACATTAGCAGAACTTTATGTCAGAGTGAATTTATAAAATTTTAAAAGGATAAAAATAGTTTTTTTAATAAAAAATATATAATTTTTTTTAAAAAATTTAAAATTATATACGAATTTTAAATTTTTAAGGGGCGACGGCCTCTTCTAACTCATTCAGTCAATCTCTGCGAAAGACCAAATAATAAGTCACAAGTATTATCCCTTCACAGAATCTTCTTTCTCTTTCATCTTTATCTTTTTCGTCACCTTAAACTTCGACTTTCTCCATCGCTGAGTCATTGTATTAAGTTAAGCATTGGTGAGTATCTCAGAAAAGGGACACATGTTGGATTTTATGTCAGAGGATGCGAACTGTTATAGATCTATACTAAAAATTTAAAGGTGTAAAATTTCAAAATTTATGGGTTGCGAACTTATATCATCGATATAAAATACAAAAGAATATAAAAAAATACCTGAATTATGGGAGTCTGAAATTTCTAGGGGGTGCGGTGCGACTGCCCCTCTAGCACCCCTCGGGCCATCCCCTCAAATGCATTTCTCCTTCCTCGAAAAACATTTCGAAACTCGATCCATCACCAAATGTGCGTAGACATGAATGATGGGTTTGTTTCCAAGTATGTCCTAATAATTGTAGAATGTAGACACAATTTTCATGGTGCTTGCCATTGTTATAATATATGCATTGTAAAGGAAAAGACTAATCATGAAGTTTTCGATCTTATCAGAATTCAGATAACAAAAGTAATTGAACAATCAACAAGTTGTATAGCTTTAGTTGAACATTCCTTGTGCTTAAAAGAAAGTTGGTGGAGAAATCCATATAGAAGAAAACAACTTAATGGTGTTGTCTCAGAAAATTAGCAGCCCCAATGGAGTAATTGGGGCATTAATTTGATATTTTTAACCAAAAAATATATTTAAAAAACTAAAATTATATTTCAAAAATAAGTTTTTTATGTGCTTTGCTATTTCCTACGTAACCATCCATGGTTAATCCTTTGTTTTGGAGTCATTGGATCATGAATCTCTCTCCTTTAGGTACACTCGAATCCAAAAACTTATGTGCATCATTCATTTGGAGAATGGGAGACCCATCCCATTTCATATTAATCCATATTTTCTTTTAAATAATATTTTTAAAGATTTTTTGAATAAGTAATATCTATTCATACTCTATCTTATTTTTTGATAACGCACAAATATTTTGCAGACAATGTTGCTCAAACCCAGATTATATAAGATAAACATTATTATTTTTTTACCACTCGTTAGAATATTTTAAATAAAGGAAAATTGAACATATTCATGTATATTTATTTATTTTATTAATGTTAGTAAGAGTTTGTTTGAAAAATTATTAAGTTGTTGGATTTGATTGTTATTACTTGTAACTATATAGTTTAGGCATGTTTAAATAAATCATTATGATTGATGGATCTTACTAAATTACATATAATTGGAGCACTTCAAATACACTCTTCAATTTTAAGGGAAAAAGTGTAAGCTGTTAATCATAATAAATCTCACTTTGTAATCATCTTTACCAATTAATTTATGTATAAAATAATTACGACTCTACTAATAATCAGATGACTTAATGGGCGATACACTAAATTTTTCTAGCAAGGTCACAGATTTAATTTTTGACGTTGTCAATAAAATAAATTAAATTATAAGAGTCTTATATAATAAAATCTATATTTTTTTATCTGTATTAATTATCCAATAATTTGGAAATCGATAGTTATATTATTATTATTATTTTGCAGGAAAAATGTGTTCCTAAAACGAATCATTTTAGAAAATCTCCATCCCCGCGATGGAAACCGATCTCCCTTTTGCCAAACAGACGGCGATTCTAGAACGCTTGCAAATCAAGCGTCGTCATAACGGAACGAAGGTCGAAGCTAACTAATGGCCGAAACTTTTTGAAAATTCAAAATGGGAAGACGGTGTTCCGTCAAACTAATAGTAAAAAGCGATGAATCGGAGAGCAGATCTTCGCTCGCATTTCTCTCATTCGTTCGACTCCGCGAAATCACCGCTGACATTTTCTCGCAGGTAAAATTTCCATCTCTTATTCTCAAATTCAACCAATGTATTTTCATTCATCTCACTTTGTTTATATCTCCCGATCTGCATCTTTCTCGCCTTTCTCATTTTTAGAACTTTTTGTTAAAGATTTGACTTCAATTTTGTTTCGAAATTGTGTCAAATCTTTTGAATTTTGAATTCTTCGCGCAGTGTTAATCCGATCTGAAGCTTTGAATCGTCGTGAGTTTCGTTGGTTTGCACAGATTTTTATTTCTTGAATTAAATTTATGTTCGTTACATATTGGATTTAGATTTTTATGTGTTGATATGGTGATTCTGTCCTGTTTTTTGGTTTCCGATCGTTCCTCCAACGATCTTATTTTCGTTCTGAATTTCGGCCGTTGGATCTGCTTTGATCTTGAATAATACAATTTGTTTTTTTTTATTATTATTTTAAATTAAATTGATGATTTGGAAAACTGGTGTTTTGGCAGACGTGAAGAATGGGGCTGTCTTTCGCGAAGCTATTTAGCCGGCTCTTTGCCAAGAAGGAGATGCGTATATTGATGGTTGGGCTTGATGCTGCTGGTAAAACCACCATTCTTTACAAGCTCAAGCTGGGAGAGATTGTCACCACTATTCCCACCATTGGTATGTCCCCTTTTTATTGGGTGGTCTAATGAAGTTGCATCGTCTTTTAATTCGTTTGAATTTTGTTTTAAATTGATAATATTATAATCCCGTAGGTTTCAATGTTGAAACCGTGGAATACAAGAACATCAGCTTTACTGTGTGGGATGTTGGAGGCCAGGACAAGGTAACTGGTTTTAGTTTTTATTCAAACATATTAGCATGAAAGGAAAAATCATTTTATTTGAACTGTAAATGGATGGTATTTTGCGGTGTTATGAATTGAAAAATCTGTAAATCTTTTGATACCTTTTGTTTGTTTTAGCTCTTTATTTATATTATCATTTTTTGTCACAAGTCTGATTGTTATTTAAGTCAAAAGAAAATTAGTTTAGGGACTTAAAGTGACCAAAAATAATAGTTTTAGGGGCTTATTTTGACAAAAAAATAGTTTAAGAGCTAAAAGCAAACAAAAGACATAGTTTAAGGGTTGATTTTTCATTTAAGTCTTATATATTCGATGAACAATTAAGTATCGTACTGTTCCGAGAAAAGAAAACACTTGCTAGATATTTGTTGTATATATGCATGGGTTGATGGTTAACTGTTAAAATTGGAGTATATGTTTTGAGTTCATCTTAGATCTTGTTAGATATGTTAGATTAAACAAAATGCTTATGGTTTTTGTTTTTCTCTACTATGTGCCTTGCTTATTTGCTTTGACTTTCTTCGAAGATCCGACCATTGTGGAGGCATTATTTCCAAAATACACAAGGACTTATTTTTGTGGTGGATAGCAATGACCGCGATCGTGTGGTCGAAGCTAGGGATGAGTTGCACAGGATGTTGAACGAGGTAATTGAGCATACATTTTTCATATTACTGGTATAATTATTCCAGGTTGCGAGATTACAAAACGTTTCACTCTGGATGGCGTTGTCACTTTGAGATAAAAATGAACATATTATTGTATGTGCATTGACAGGATGAGTTGAGGGATGCTGTGTTGCTGGTATTTGCTAACAAGCAAGATCTTCCAAATGCTATGAATGCTGCCGAGATCACTGACAAGCTTGGCCTTCATTCTCTCCGCCAGCGCCACTGGTAAGACGACAATTCATCTCATCTCTCTTGCTGTCTTTATCCGACCCACTTTGTTTGTAGATCCCTATTCAACCCTCTATATGATATGTATTTTTCAGGTATATACAGAGCACATGTGCCACTTCTGGTGAAGGACTGTACGAGGGACTCGACTGGCTCTCGAACAATATTGCGAGCAAGGTAAGCTCATGCAAATCATGCTCTAGTTTTAGTTATACTCAAACTTTTGCAGATTATACCTGTCGTTCATTTGTGCTGATTAATGTACATATAATTGCAGGCATAAATGGCACAATTGATTTGACAGTCACACTAATCCTGCTCCCTTTTTGATGTTCTGGGTGTCTACTCCGTTCAAGTGTTACGTTTTTTTAATGTTTATTGTTACTTGCAAACATTGCCATTTGTCACATGTAGTTTAAGAATAATATGATTAAATTTCAATTTCCATTGTTGTATTACCTCCATAGTGTAAAATGGAAGAAACTGTTTTCTCCAGGTTTTGGGTTGTTTTTCCTTAAATTATGTACATAATTTAATTTGAATATCTGAGTAACCTGATGAATGATGAATAGTATAATAGTCGCTGTTGAAGGTAATGAATGAGAATTGGAAACATCGAAATAAAAAAATGAAGCCGGTGGAAAAGTTTTTTTTGAGTAGTTTCTATCTACAGGAGAAGAATATATGCTCTCAACGGGTAATGAACCTGTCTAGCTGATAAAAATATTTTAGATTTAATAATTAAATTAATATTTTAATTTTAATTTTATGCATACGTAATTTATATAAATTTATGTATTATTATTATTTTAATTAATTAAATTAACATAATAAAAAATTTAACTCTTAATATTTATCTATTTTATTTTTGCTTTTATTTATTTATCTTTTTGTTTTTGTTTGAATGTCAAGTTTCTCTCCATATTATTTTTTCTAGTACTGTATTTTTTTCCTTACAACATTTTAAAGTTTTTACGAGACTTTCCATCATTTTATTTATAAAAAAGTGATTTTTTTCATTCCAAAAACATTTTCAAAGAATGGTTTTAGAAATAAAATAGCGAGATTAATTTGTTTTAATTAATTGGAAAATTATATTTTTAGTTTTTTTAGTATAGTTATCTAATTTCTTTGGTCCTGTTATTGAGGAGTTGTATAGTTTGCAGTTTCTTGGATAAATAAAGTTTCATTTATAAAAAAAATTCAATCGAATTTTGCTTTATCAATATCAAAATAGTTTTTTTATTTTAATTTTTATGCATACATAAATATATATAAATTTATATATTCTTTTATTATCATTTTGATCAATTAGATTAACATAATAATAATTTTAACTCACAATATTTATGTATTTTATTATTAAAATATTTATTTATCTTTAACTTAGTTTGAATCTCGCCCTATATTTTTCTATTACATGTTACAACATTTTGTATGATATGACTTTCAGCCTATTAGACACTTATATATGACAAATAATTTCAAAAAAAATGTAATAAAATACAAAACAATTAAAAATAAAACAAAGAAAAGAACACAAAAAAAATCAATCAAACGTTAAAACATAAGAAACTATGCGATATATTCATGAAGGTGTGTTGAATAAGCACACACTTTGTTCAAGACTTGTGCATATTTGTTTTTTGGTATGAAACGATTACCTATTTAATTATAAAAATATTATTAATTTAAAAATAAAAAACCAATTTTACTCTTTTTTTTCGAGTTAAAAATATTTGTATTTGATTTTAAATTTAAATAAATTTATATATTCTAGAAAATAAATTTTTTAAATCCAGATCATTTAGGTAAAATATATCACCATTTTACTACTTAAATTAGTTCTTAGATTTTTTTATTCAAAAATTACTATTACACCATTAATCGGATGGATGTCTCAATTGAGAAACTGATAAAAAAATTAAATTATTAAATAATTTTTAATAAAATTAGGGAAGATATTATATCAACACAGAAAACAATCTTCATAACAATTTTCAAGTTTTTAACCTTTTTTCCCTTATTTTATTTAGAAAAACTTTTTCAGCACAAGAAAATGCACCCAAATATTTAACTTTATATTGCGAATCAACTAAATTTAAAAAGTTATTTTAAATCAACAATAGAATCAAACTTTAACAATAGATTAATACGCGCAATATGTCGTCAAAAAATTATTTCAATGTATTCAAAATCATGGATGAAATTATTAGATGAACGATTCTGATTAGTCGTCATATCTTTAATATTTATCCCCACGACACCTATTTCCATAACCAACCGGACAATCTTAGTTGCACCAAGAAAAATTAAAAATCACGCACAAAAATCCGCAATCTGGTTTCTATCCCGCCAAATATGTGTAACCTGAATCGTCCATTGACGATTTCAAAGTTCAGATAAATGTCCACAGAGGCCATGCAAATCCGTAAAATCTTGTCTAATAATTCGGAGAGGCTCAGGACTATCAAATTTTCAAATACAAGTTAAATGGGGCTTCCACACTTCGCATCAACAATATAAATATTTTATGAAAATATTGAAACCAAATCGCCACTTTCCTTTGTAATCTCGAGCCACACTCCCACATATTTATAGCCATTTAGGTGATCGTGAATTCACCATCAAAAAACTTATTATTAATTAACTATATAACCAAGTCAAAATTATTCCATGTATCTATATCATCATATCACCTATATCCCATCAATTAAATCTTTTCATTTCAATTTTTACTATATCATTTATATGATCATATTAAAACTTTTAAATAATATTATAAAAATATTTCATAAGATAAATTTTCATTTGATCGGAGTTCCTAATGCATGGACCAGCATGGTATATATCATAGTTAGGGTGTGTTAAATTGGGTTCGGTAAATAGTAATTGTTAGTAAATTGTTTCAGTTTATAAATAAATTCATGTTATTTAATTTTTGATCATAAATTGTACAAATTAAATTGGACAATTTATTGATCGGTTAATTAGAATATTTGATTCAGTTTGGGTAAGAATATTTTTACTTCTTTTTTTAAATATCAAATTAAAAAAATAATATTTTTAATAATTGTTCGATTGAGGTAAGAGTAAAAAAAATCCAAACCTGAGAGTTTGCATTTTTTAGAAATTTAAATTATAATAAAAAAAGTTTTTAAAGAATTAAGAGGACATCAAAATAATTGGACTTTTAAAATTTTATAATACATAACATTTACAAATATTGAATAAAATTAACCGCCAAATCAATTATTAAATTTTTTCTTATAATGCATATTTTTTCCCTTATAATACATCAAATTTATAAATATCGTACAAAACCATTATGAGCGAATTATAATAATTAAAAAAAATTGTATCTAAACTAAAATTTTCGATTCGCGAAATATCCAGTCGATTTTTTTCGATTCTATATTCAGTTTCGGTTTATCATTTTTTGAGCAGCTGATAAAAAATGGTACGAAATAAACTGGACTTTGCATTGATTTTTGGTTTTCCATTCACTTTCTGTTCCAACTTATTATAAAAACGTTCGTAACTGTAATAGATTCTAGTACATAAATCTAGGAATAGTCGGGAAAACATCAGTTATGTTCGGTATTAAACCTAAGCTAACCCTACTTAAACGTTATGTCTCAAACCACGAATTCAACCCAATCCACAAGTAAAAAAATGGGATAAACCACTCTTTCTGCAACTTCCATTTTCAATACCCGTGCAAAAACAGAAACCCTAATTTTAGACGTCCCCCATTTATCTATAAAAACCAGCCATGCATATAATCATTTCCATCAAATCAAATCAAAAAGAAAAAAAACCAAGATTTGTAATAACCTCTTTCTTCCATCCGAATCCCTTTCAAGTGTTCTGGGAATCGGATTAGTGGACTTTGTATTTGTTGATTGCCATTGTTTGTCAGCCACTGGGAGAGGGACCTTTATATATAGAGGAAAAGCAGAATGTCGGCCAAGATAATAATTACGGCGGTTTCGATAATTCTTTTGATCGGAGTCGCCATTGCCATTGTTGCTGTTGTTCAATATAAGAAAAGCCACGACGGTCATGATTTGTCGCCGACGATGAAGGCCGTTTCTAATTTCTGTTCATCTACTAATTACCAAGAGTCTTGCCAGAGGACCCTCGGCACCGTCGACAGCACCGACCCCAAAGTTTATATCAGCAAGTCTATCTCCGCCGCCGAGGAATCGGTGAAGAAGTTCTTCAATTATTCCGACTCGTTGATCGTGACGGTCAAGAACGACAGCCGCACGAGGTTGGCGTTGGAAGATTGTAAGGACATGATGGACTACGCGGTTCAGTCGCTTCAGGCATCGCACTCCGAGGTGGGCGATGCTCAATTGAACAGCATGGGTGATCGGGTGTCCGATCTCAGGACATGGTTGAGCGCTGTTATATCGTACCAACAATCTTGTCTGGATGGTTTCGAAGAAGAAGACACCATGAAAAAGAACATGACGATCGGAATCATGGATTCTAGTCAAGTCACATCCAACGCCTTGGCAATCGTGACAAAATTGACGGAAATTCTTGCTAGGTTTGGCCTCCAATTGAAAGCTCCGAACTCCCGGAGACTTCTTTCGGTCGGTAAAGATGGCTATCCGTCATGGTTCTCCGATGTAGACCGGAAACTTTTTGCCAAGATCGATAACAGTAAAATACAACCCAACGCGGTTGTGGCTAAAGATGGCAGTGGCCGGTTCAAGACCATCGCCGAAGCTCTCGCGGCTGCTCCCAAGAATTCCCAAGCCCGTCATGTGATCTATGTCAAGGCCGGAATCTACGACGAGTATATCACCGTGGACAAGCAAACAACCAACATTCTTATGTACGGAGATGGCCCAAGAAGGACCATTGTTACGGGCCGGAAGAATTTTATTGATGGCGTACAAACCTGGAAAACTGCGACTTTTTGTAAGTTTTAAATCTCTCCGACAAATTTGTTACTACGGAATACTATATAATTTCGTGATTTTGACCGGTGCAGCCGCTGTCGGAGGTGGATTCGTTGCCAGATCCATGGGTTTTCAGAATACGGCTGGTCCTGCAAAGCACCAGGCGGTGGCTCTTCGTATTCAATCCGATAAATCTGCCTTTTTTAATTGCCGAATGGATGCCTACCAAGACACTTTGTACAACCACGCCAACCGTCAGTTCTTTCGTAATTGTGTCATCTCCGGGACTATAGACTTCATCTTCGGCGACTCCCCCACCGTTATCCAGAACTCGTTGATCATCGCCCGGAGGCCGTTGGCTAACCAAGCTAACACGGTGACCGCACAGGGCAAGAGCGATCCTAATGAGAACACCGGTCTCGTGATCCAAAACTGTAGGATCGTCCCCGAGGGAAAACTCTTCCCGGACAGGTTCAAGCTGGCGACGTACTTGGGCAGGCCGTGGAAGCAGTTTTCGACGACCGTGGTAATGGAGTCTACCCTCGGAGACTTCATCCGGCCGGAGGGATGGACGCCTTGGGTCGGAAGCTCTTTCGAAGATAGCCTCTACTACGCTGAGTACAACAACCGTGGCCCCGGTGCAAAGCCTGGACAGGAGAGTTGACTGGAAAGGTTATCACAGGATCGATCGGAACACCGCCATAAAGTTCACGCCTCAGGCATTCCTTTTGAGTCGTGAGAATTGGTTGCCGGCGACCGGCATTCCTTTCATATCTAATTTGAAAGCATAGAAATTTATTGTATAATAGTAAACCTTTGTCATGATACGTAGAATTAAGTTTGTAGATCCCAAATACGAGCTTTTTCAGCCTTTTCTATTATTGTTTTAAGAAGTTGGTATTAATGAAGATAATGTTAATGAAATAAATAGTAAAAAGAAGTTGATATTTATAAACGAATAATGTGAGTTAATTGCACAACACGTCCCTAAACTATAACACTAATTTTAAATTGGTCCCTAAAATTTAAAGTATTCCAATTTCATCCTCAAACTATGACCTTCATGCTAAATTGGTCCCCAAACTTTTAAGCATTCCATTTTCATCATTAAACTTTGACTCTTATTCTAAATTGGTCCTCAAACTTTTTGAACGTTCTAATTTCATCCTCAAATTATCAATATATGCTAATCATATCTTTTGTTAATAAAACCGTTACAAAAATTTTTAATTGTCATGAAACACTTATGTGCATTATGTAATACTATGATGTGATATAAACGATAATTTGAGGATGGAATTAAAACGTTCAAAAAGTTTGAGGACCAATTTAAAATGAGAGCTATAGTTTGAGTATGAAACTGGAATGCTCAAAAGTTTGGCGACGAATTTAGAATGAAGGTCATAGTTAGAGGATGAAATTAGAATATTTTAAAGTTTAGGTGCTAATTTAAAATGAGGGTCATAGTTTAGGGATGATGGTGCAATTAACTCGAATAATATTAGAGAATAAGGGTTGGACTTATGAATGGTTATTAATTGTTTTTTTTTAATTAATCCATAAAAAACGAAAGGGATGCTTGATCCAGAAAATGAATATAATATGGATATGATTAGTTTTTGTGTGTGTATTTTTTCTAATATATTTCGAGGAATGGTATGATACATAGTAAAGTTTTCAATACTATTTAGATTTATCTCCGCCTATAAATAGAAGAATATTGAACGCTTAAACAGATCGAATGATGAAATTGAAATACTGGAAAAAATTGATATGAAATGGAGTAAAATGACAAATGGTCAGATTTTTTAGTTGATAAATGAATTGTACAGTTTACATGTTCGTTCCCCCCAATTAAAAACAACAAAGTAAATGAAATTTTAAATTCAATGAGTAATTTCAATGAAAAAAAGGATGATGCTCATTTTAGAAAATCAGAATTCGAGCACATGTGTATATAATGTGTATGTACGTTATTAAAAGGTTAAAACACTATGAACAAATATAATGAATATTATCACGCAATCATACTAATATATATATATATACATATATAAGTAAATGGAATATTATGCAGCTGCTGTCTTGGACAAAGACGGGCGCATAACTTTATATTATGTGGATACACTTATAAAATTTTAGGGATACAAAAATAAATTTTTAATAAAAATACATAATTTTTTTGAGCATTTCGTCTTAGTCCAATGGGCTACAAGGTCATCACATGGGTTATTTGAGCATTTCGTCTTAGTCCAATGGGCTACAAGTTCCCCAAACGTCCGATTGTTGAATTCTTTTTTAGTGTTTTTCCAGTTGAATTTTCTTTTAGCATCTCTTATTATCTAATCAAAATCTTATCACTATTTCTTACTATTCAGAAGTACTTATAATTTTTATAAGTAAATTTAACACATAATTAAATGTATAAAAAATAATTAACTAAAACAATAATAAAACTTAATCTCGACCCAAATTTTATACAATTAATATTATAGCATTAGCATACAATACAACTTCTAGAGTACCCTTTTCTTCCCCGAAAGATTCAAAGGAATGAAATCTAACATTGATCCCATACTATATCTATGGAAAAGAGAGACATCGTTGTCGTTATATTTTAATAATATTTAATGTTTTTCAATAGAAAAGAAAGGAGGTTTGAATATTGAAATTGGATTATTTTTTTTTACAAAAGAAGCTTCTATGTTGGCTGTGAAATAGAATTTTTGTACAAAAGGGGTGGATCTCTTAATGTTTGTACTTTCGAATTCATTTTAAAATGAGCTGTTATAATATATATTACCGGTGAAAAATAAATTTCACAAGTATAATTAAATCATTGACAAATATTTATTTAATTGCATTATTCTTTTTTTTTAAATAATTATTCTATTCATAATACTAGAATTTGAATTTTTAACATTATTTAAAAAATTTAATGTCTTATCCCACTAAACTAACTGATTGTTAATAGATAATATTAAATCAACATTCATTTTTATCACAGCACGTAATTAAACTAATATTATGAGAAATAGTGACAAACATATCTCCAAAATCCTAGGAAAGCGTTGACTTGAGTCCTTGTCTCATTAATTTTGACAATACAATATGATACATTGACACTGTCATTATTAATTGAATTCGTGTTTAAGACTGCAACAAATAAGACCTACAAATCCCCCCCTAAACCAAGGCGTTAAGATTTTCAAATCTCTCATTGATTTTAAGGCAACGAATATGAAAGCAACAACGCTAGAGAATCCCATTCTCCACTTCATCAACTTGAGTCAATATGTCAACTCCTGCTACATCAAAACGTGGACAAAACTTTACACTAGTTTGATAATCTTTCTTAAATTGATACTTAATTTTTATATTTATTTTTAAACTCAATAAAAAAATCATGTTGATGTATAGTTTTTGACATGATAATTCAATTATGACGTGTTGCATTTCATGTTAAAATTTTGGCCAGATCGATAATCTAATTTGTAGGGATGGCAATTTAACTCGTACCCGACGGGTCCCGATTCGTCCCAATTCAATAGAGGCATGTTTTTTTCTTTTAAAATTTGAATTCAGGGCGGGTTTTAAAGAAAATAGAGTCGGGGTCGAGTTTAGGGTAAAAAATTTTCGACCCGACCCAACCCAACCCAACCCAATCCAATATTTTTTTAATTATATATGTGTTTTTATTATATTTACAAAAATACCATTAATATATAAAAGGTTTTTAGGTTAAAATTCTCCCTACCTTTTCATTTTTTACCTCCAACCGCATGCTCTCCTCTGCCGTCATCTACTCTTCTTCATTTCCTTTCTTTTTTCCCTTTAAATTTTCATTTCATTTCATTTCATTTCTTGATTTCCTTTTTAGTTTTATAGTTATTATATAGATCGAAGGTTCTTCATTGTATTGTATTTTTTTAATTATAATATTCAAGATTAGATTTTTATAATCTTGTATAAATTCAAAATTTTTTGTATAGATTTGAGTTTTTCTTACATACAATCTATTTTATAGGTTTTTTGAACTATGTTTGGCTTTTCATGCTTCATTTTATTGTTGTTTGCATGTTTTTTGAGATATTTAAGAGTTTTTTTTTTTAATTTTTCATTCTTCATTTTGTTGTTGTTTGCATGTTTTTTAGTCTGTTAGATTTTAATTTTTTTTCTTCAGATTTATTATGACTTGTTTGGCAGCCAAGAAAATCTGAGATTATGTGAGAAAATCTAGAAAATTTGATTGTTTTGGGTCAGAGGGGTCAGGGTCGGGTTTTCATCTTAAAATTTGGAACGGGTTCGGAGCAGGTGAAACATAAAAATAATTGAGACAGGGGCGGGTTGAAGCTTTTAAGTGTCGGGTCGAGACCAGTTAGCCAAAAATTCGGCTCGCTCCGTTGTCATCCCTACTGATTAGTTACTGAAATGACATATTAATACAAACACCATCAGGGATGAATCTTCCTTGGGGCGGCCTAAAGGGTCCTAACTTTAGTTATAAAATTTAAATATTTGAAAATTTTAGTCTAATAACAATTTGACCCCTTTAAAAAATAAATAAAAAATACAAGAGTTATTAAATATATATTCAAGTAGGGGTTGAATTAAGAAAATGAGCTTGTATTTTTAATTTTTTTGGTCCAATAACAATTTAGGTCCTTATAAATTTAAATACTAGACAATTTAAGCATTGTCCCATAAATTTTGAGTTTAATTACATAATAAGCCTTAACATTTTTAAATTTAATATTTTATCCCCTCTCAATATTCGATCCTAACTCCGTTCCTAAACACCGATTTTCTCAACCTCAAGTATATATATACAGACAAGGTTAAAACGATGTGTAAAAGTTGAAAACTTTAACCTAAATTATTGTAAATATTAATCGAGAATGACACGTGGACAAATGTCCCTTTGTCAACTTGTTTTAAAGTCAACTATATCATATAATCTTAATTCCTACGAAGGACATCACAAATTCCAGGGAGTACTTGGAAAATTACTTTTTTTTTTGATAAATTGGAAAATTACTTCACTCCTCTTGAATCGGGTCGTAGATGCATAATTCAAAATTGTTTGTCTTTTAAATGTGGGTGAAGTGAAGTATACCAAAGGACACTAAATTATACTCAAAAGATCATTTTGGTCATTAAACTTTTAAAAATTACAAAACAATCATTAAATTTTTCGAACGGTTATAAAAGAGTTGCAACGGCATTAAAAAATAGTAGTTAGGAGTATTAAATTTATCGAACTACTACAATAATCAAACTTTTACAAAAACAATAATCAAAATTTTATTATTATAAAGTTGCAGTGACTATTTTATAATGGTCTGATAAATTTAATGATCATTTTATAATTTTTAAAAGTTTAATGACCAAAATGATTATTTGAACATAGTTTAGTGACTTCTAGAGTATTTTACCCAAGAGATGTCGTGTTGTCAATTTTTTTTATTAAATAGAGATGGATTATTTTTCCAAGACAAATGTCGATATTCAAACTCATACAAAATAAGATAATATGAACATTTTTGTCACTCAACCAAATAGTAAATCTTTTATATTGGCAACTTTTTGCGTATAAAAATGTAAAAATATAAAAGAAAGGTAAAATTTACGTTTGGATAAGACTGAAAACATTATTGTCTAATTAATTAAATTATAATATTTTAGCCAATCAAACTTGCATAAAAGGAACAGCTTGATGATCAAGCTTCTTTTAGGAGTATATTTTAAATTTTTTAACCTTTGATTTCTTTTGACCATCTTTGATCTGTCACTAGACCTGGTAAGTTTGGCCCGAATTTCGAGACCCTGATTGATTTACTCGACTCGAGACCTAATATGATGATTTAATTTTGACCCGAATCTGAACCAAAATCGAACTGAACCAAAATTGACCATACTTTAGTTAAACCGAAATCAACCCGAATCGAAATTAACTAAAACCAAAAATAACCCAAACCGAAAACAACCCAAATCGAAAGCAATCCGAATTTAATTTCCTCAAACATGTATATTTTATTCTCATTTTGTACTATATTACTAATTAACAACTAACTTTAGTACTAGTTTAATGGTACAATATCATTTTTCTCCTTTAAAAGATCATCTGATTATATTGACTCAAAGTGAAAGTTGGTCGATCCGATATTGACCCAACTCGAAAAACAACCAATCTAATATAGACCCGAACTGAAGAGTCAACCGAGCTGATATTGACCCGCCCGAAAATCAACCAATCCGATATTAACCCGACCCGATCCGAAATAACATAAACCCGAACTAAATTCGAATAAGACTCGATCTGTATCAAACCTAAATAAAAAATAACCTAAATCGAATATCAACCCGACCCGAGCCCGATCCAAACGATATGATTGCCTCCTCTATCTGTCACTAGGTTGACTGCTCTGTATTTATTCCATCATCGGTTCCAAAAATATATACTATTTTTATGTTATTAGGATTCCGAATTAAGTGTCGAATGTTAATACGTACTTTCATATAGATATATTTATAACTTTGTATACTTTTAAAAGGTCATATGATATATTTTTCTATTGAATATATATAAATACATCGAACACGAATATTTTTATGAAAACATTCAAATTATTAAATGAAATGCAATGGAGTGAGGATTTTTTTACCTCCGGCATTAATAGAGGGAACAATGGATTTTCTTGCTTTTGATTCGTTAGTATTGTTATGTGGTAATGGAATAATTCCAATTCTTTTTTTATTAGAAAATTTAAGTGATAAACCAACATCCAGTTGTTCTATTGGAATGAGACGTCAGACCTCGTAAGTAAAGTCAGATATTCGAATTATACCGTTGTGAATGTAAAATCTGGGTTGAAATAATTGTCCGTATTGAACCTATACAAAATCTGATCTGAATTAGTTGACCAATGAACCGAACACCGATGATTAAACCACAAAGAATCCATCCAAGTTGTTAGCGTCATCCACAAGTGTTGGAAAATAACCCACAAAGAAGAATTTGATGCAAACGAAAGTTAACGTGGACTTTGTTTGCAACGTAAAGGAACTTGAAATTCGTGCAAAATTTACAGTAAACCAATTAAGAGTTCACTTCCCCTGGGGGGGGGGGGTTACTTTTAACCAACAAAGAATAATTTGAAAGTTAGAAAAAGAGGATTTGCTTTGATATGGAATAATGAGATATTAATTATAAAATCCTGATTAATTACTATTGCTTTCAGAATTTATTTTGGACGAAAAAGTCAAAATTTCGACTTGATCTGAATTTTATAAACTCGACGTGACTCAATTTGAATTTTGTTAACTTGACTGCAATTCTTTATAATTTTTTTCCTTTTATTATTATTTTTGGTTGTCCTTTCAGTTTCTATGGCTTCGTCATGACTAATCCGGACCAACCTACGTCCCACACCTGATTTTGATGGGTGAGTCTTCTAGCGAAGATTTTCTGCATACACAACGCCTCGAACTCGAGACCTGCTTAAGCGATACCAAGCTGCTTACCACTCGGACTAATCCGTCATCCTCTACCCATCGGTGCGAACCCAATTGGTCTTTTTTCTTCATTGTTGGGTGTTCGTCAATGGTGCAATTGGTGGTTTACTCGGCGGTTTTTGACGACGAGATGATGGAGCTTTCAATAGTGGGGTTTCAATGAAGACAAGGGTCGCCAATGGTGGTTGAATCGGTGGCCGAAGTAAAGAGATTTAGGAATTTAGGGTTGGGTCAGGTTTTTTTTAAGAAATTAAAGATTGTTGGGTTAATTGATATTGTTTTATTATTTTATTTTTCTATTTTTAAGATTTTAATTACAAAAAATGATCAACCATGACATGCATTCGAATTTTATTGGATAACGGAAAAATAACGTATGTCATGAAAAATCTTAAATAGGTCACGAAATGAAACGTTAGACACCTATTTGGCTCAAAATATAGTTCATACAACTATTTAAAAAAAGTATAATTTGGACACTTATTTAACTGTTAAGCCTTATTTAAAAGATCTAATATTTTATCTCAATAAACTAACTGATTACGTATAAAATAATACATAACATTAAACCAACATTCCTCTTATCACAGCACATAATTAAACTAGTAATATAATGGGAAATAGCGACAAACATATCTCCAAAATCCTAGGAAAGCGTTGACTTATGTCTTTGTCACTTGTCTCATTAAGTGTGATAATACAATATGATAATTTAACACTGTATTATTAAATGAATTCGTGTTTAAGACTGCAACAAACAAGACCTACAAATCCCCCCTAAACCAAGGCATTAGGATTTTCAAAACTCTCATTGATTTTAAGGCAACGAATATTAATGCAACAACGTTAGAGAATCCCATTCTCCACTTCATAAATTTTAGTCAATATGTCAACTCCTGCTACATCGAAACGGGGAACAAAACTTTACACTAATCTAATAATAATTTAGTCCTTTACAAAAATAAATATTCAAATAAAAAATACAATAATTTTTTAAATATATAATCAAGTAGGGAATGACTTTGTATTCTCAAATTTTTTGGTCCAATAATAATTTAGGTCTTTATAAGTTTAAATACTAGACAATTTAATCCTTGTCCCATAAATGTTGAGTTTAATTACATAATAAGCCCTGAAATTTTTAAATTTAATATTTTGGCCCCTGCTAATATTCGATCCTGACTCCGTCCTTGAACACCGATTTTACCAACCTCAAGTACTAATTTATATATATGTATATATAAACAAGGTTAAAACAATGTGTAAAAGTTGAAAATTTTAATCTAAATTATTGTAAATATTAATCGAGAATGACACGTGGACAAATGTCCCTTTGTCAACTAGTTTTAAAGTCATCTATACAATGCATAGCATATAATGTTATTTCCTACGAAAGGACATCACAAATTCCAGGGAGTACTTGGAAAATTACTTCAGTCCTTTTGAATCGGGTCGTAGATGTATAATTCAAAATTGTTTTCTTTTAAATGTGGGTGAAGTGAAGTATAACAAAGGACACTAAATTATACCCGAGACTCGAACCAATTTTATTCGACCCGAGATTCGATATAGACCTGAATATGATGATTAAAATTTAACCCGAATCCGAACATGAATATTTTTTTTATAAAAAACATTCAAATTATTAAATAAAATACAATGGAGTGAGAATCTTTTACCTCCCGCGTTAATAGAGGGAACAATGGATTTTCTTGCTTTTGACCCGTTAGTGTTGTTACGTGGCAATGGAATAATTCCAATTCTTTTTTATTAAAAAATTTAAGTTATAAACAAACAACCAGCTACTGAGATGAGACGCTAGACCTCGTACGCAAGGTCAGATATTTGAATTATAGTGTTGTGAATATAAAAAATTAGGTTGAAATAGTTGTCCCATATTGAATCTATACAAAACCCGATCTGAATTAGTTGACCAATGAGCAGAATATCGATGATTAAACCATAAAAAATCCATCCAAGTTGTTAGCGTCATCCACAAGTGTTAGAAAATAACCCAGAAAGAAGAATTTGATGCAAACGAAAGTTAATGTGTACTTTGTTTGCAACGTAAAGGAACTTTAAATTTGTGCAAAATTTACAGTAAAACAATTAAGAGTTCAGTTCCCCTACTGGGTGGGGGGGGTTACTTTTTAACAAACAAAGAATAATCAAATTGACTATATATTGTTGAAAGTTGGAAAAAAGGATTTGCTTTGATATGGAATAATGGGATGTTAGTTACTATTGCTTTTGGAACTTATTTTGCTCGAAAAAGTCAAATTTTCGACTTGATCTGAATTTTGTAAATTTCACATGACTCAATTTGAATTTTCTTAGCTTTACTGCAATTCTTTGTAAATTCTTTTTATTATTATTATTTTTGGTTGCCCTTCTAGTTTCTATGGCTTCGTTCTGATTAATTCGGACCAACCTACGTCGCACTCCTGACTTTAATGACCAGTCTTCTAGCGGAATTTTTTTGCATACACAACACCTCGAACTCGAGACCTACTTAAGCGATACCAAATTGCTTACCACTTGGACCTACCTGTTAATAATTCTTTCTTTTTATTAATTCTTCGACTTCTTTATATTCTCATCAATTTTTTTAAATCTCTTATTTAAATATAATAATATTATCAATTTCGGTCTTTAAGAATAGTATCACAAAGACATTACTTATACATTCTTCGCCACGGGATGATAGTTATCCCCCCCCCCCTAAAATATGTGATTTTTTAGAGTTTTTGGACACCATAAAATAATTATAATCTCATGTAATTACAAGGAATTACACACAATTTAATCAAACTCCTTAATTTAAAAAAATCAAAGATATTAGGGCTCATTATGCATGTAAATATTCCATTTTTTTACCCGACCTCCACTCAAATAAAAACTATGATTAACTGAAAATTAAAAAGATATTATGGTTCATTATGCATGTATTTTTTATGATAGTTTGACGTTCCTATAACAATTATTATGGTGCACTTTCTGATTAAGGAATGTCAACGATCTAATGTGTTAGATCATCACGGTGCACCATCTTTTATGCAATTAAGAGTCAGGACCGTTAGCTAAGAAATCTGCAAGATGATTTTTTTCGATCTTTACTCTACATGTTCTTTGAAGAGAATGTTTATTTCTTCTTCCTCTTTATGTTCTTTGAATTTCCAAAATTTCTTTTTTTATAAGTTTTTTTTAAGTGAATTTGGTCCCAAAATTCTTTTTATAATATAGTATGGTATATTTATTATACATTTTTTAAAATTTTAATGAAATCCAACTTCTTCTATGGTTAAGAAAAAACAATTACACAAATCCATTCGAAAATGGGTATTTCTTTCTTTTGTCCATATAGTCCATTGTTCTGTAGAATAAGAATATTGTTCTGTAGAAAAGTCAGACAATGAAAAGCCAAATATACAAAATTCCCGACATGGGGTCCAATAAGTCGTAACCCTTTCTACTTCTTTCATGGCTCCCATATTCCCAGCTCTCCCCTCAGTCTCTCTATATAAATTAATCCCCTCTTTCTCATATCATCGTAAACGCAGCTTCTCTGCAAATGGATGCTTACGACAGAGGTTTGAATTTCATATCTGAAACTCTGCAAAGTGAAGAAGAGATGGACATAAGGAAGGGGAAGTGGACCGAGGAAGAGGACTCCCTGCTTAAGGACTACGTCGGTCATCACAGCGAAAGTCCCTGGAGTTCCGTTGCTCGTTTTTCAGGTTTAAAAAGGAGCGCAAAAAGCTGCAGGTTTAGATGGCTGAACTACTTGCGGCCTGAACTCAGACGAGGAAACATCAGCCTGGAAGAACAGTTGCTGTTTCTTCAACTCCATTCTCGCTGGGGTAACAGGTACTTCACTTTCATGATTCAATAAACATATGAAATAACTTGTTCTGATTCGGAAGCCGAAACCCTGTGAAGGTGGTCAAAGATTGCACAACACTTGCCTGGAAGGACCGACAATGAAATAAAGAACTACTGGAGAACAAGAGTCCTGAAACTAGCAAAGAAACTTGAATGCGATGTTAAAAGCGAGAAATTCAGGGACGCCATGCTTTACGATTATATTCCCCGTCTAAAGGAAAGGATCCGTGCTTCATCCCACTCGGGTCAACTCATGACCACATACATGGACACTACCGGGTCGGTCCATGTTGACCCGGGTCTCCTGCCCGAGTTATCGGGCACTTCATCAGACTCCCTGGGAACCCAAGTCTCTTCTTCCGTTTCAAACCTGCACAACATAGGCGGCGCGGTGGATATAGTTGAGCAAAGCAATGGCTGGTTCGGTGGTGGAGACTCGATGGAGAGTGTGTGGAATGAAGAGAATATTTTGTTCTTACAACAACTGCTGTATGACGATGATAACTGATTTCGCTTACGTGAAGTTTACTATCAAGCTTTATATATATATATAAACACAGATTAAGTTTCGGATAACACCATTGGAATATAAAGATTTATAGCATTAATTAGAAAATTCTCAAGAAGAATGTTCTTTTTGTCCTATCATTCATAGAACAGTTACTACTGTCAAGAATGAAACTATGACTATATATCTTGATAAGAGGAAGGAGAATTCGGGAATGTTTGGAAATTGGTTTCAAGGAAGATTTAATATCAAATCTTAAATCATTTCATTTGTGATTCAATCAACCCTAATTGGTTATGTTGGTGTAGATGAAAAATGATTCATAGTTGAATGGATTCAGCTGTAGGTATAGAATAGACAAGTTTTATCTCCAGAGGAACAGGGACGCAAGATTTTACGTTAGGGATCAACCTATAAAATTTTACCGGGGTGAACTTATAAAATTTTAAAAGTAAAAATATATTTTCAATAATATATATATAATTTTATTTAATCATATAAAAATTTTAAATTTCTAGAAAATGACGGCCCTCTCTAGCCCCCTCGATCCATCCATGTAGAGGAGGACCGCCCTCTCTAACCCCCTCTAAAATTTTATTTAATCATGTAAAAATATATAATTTTATTTAATCATATAAAAATTTTAAATTTTCAGAGGATGACCGCCCTCTCTAGCCCCCTGTAAAATTTTTTTACTTGAAAATCATTAGCAAACCAGAACTGATCATCTTCTTTTCCAACTTTAGAGCCTCTTCTAGAGGTTCCAAAGGGGCTTCACCTTTCATTTTTTTTATCTATTATTGCCTAGGGGGAGGGGAAGGGAAAATTTGCTCCTATTGAGTCTATAACCCACAACTTAAGAAAAAGAGAAATGTTAACTTAAAGCTTTTAATCACTTGCTTTAGAGGTTGTTGACACATTTCAGTTTTTTTAAGAACAAACTATTTTGCTTTTTAATGGAGAATTATTTAGAAGGCATTGCTACTTAACTTGGATTTCGTGCATGCGAAATTATTTTTAAATTTTTTTAAATGAACGTTAATAAAAATAAAAGTGTTAAAAATATGAAGACAGGAAGAATTTGACTAGTTTAAATAATCGACGTTAACTATAATGGATGAAAATAGATAAATGCCACTGGCCTGGTTTACCTTGGCTGAGTATGGAGCGATTATTCAAGAGTGGTCTTCTCCTACACATTCATGGACAATCCGGTATTTAATTTATTGATCGTCTAATTTGATACTTATTAGATTTAACACATCATCTCGTTATACCCATTGATAATGAAAATATATATCTAATAAATATGAAATAATAAAATTAAAATTTTCTGAAAACAATACAAAGAGAGAAATTGGACTCCAACCAAACCCTTATCCCCCTTGTTAGGTTACAAAGCCCAATGTCCTTGAACACTTATCATAGTTAACTAAATGATAAATTCATAATGTACTTCAAGAACCAAATGCTGTTGAGTCTAATAACGCGAGTTTGATATCTCTTAAATAAAATTTTAAGTTCGAATCGAACCAATTGCTGTTTTGTTTTTTCAACCAAGCTCAACGTCATTGACGCTCAAGCAACTGTCGACTTCCATTTAAGACAAGTTCACCATTAAAAAACACATGCTTTAAATAAGCAAACGACACAGTGTCACCATTTATCCTAATATCCTAGTAATCAAACAGTACATTTTAGGTTATTCAAGGTTCAAGAAGCTAAGTATCGTTACATATTGAGGTGTAACGCATAAATATACATCGACATTCACATTTTTGAATAGAAATCTAATGGCATTTTTGGTGTCCCTATCTATGCTTCAACACTAAAAAAATTAGATTTATAATTTAAAATTAAAGTTTAAAAATAGAGTTTAGAGTTAGGATGTATATTATAGGGTGTAGGGTTTGTTTAGACAAGGGAAAACACATCTTCTGAAGGAGCCATGAGGAACCAAGCAACAAAGTAACACAGCTAGAAACGAACCAGAAAGACTGAGCGAAAAACTCGAACAAGAAGTTCAAGAAGAAACGAAACAAAAAGAGGGAGCAGGATCACCTAGCAACTGGTACCATGTTAAGCATAACCAAAGACACAAGAAACTAAGATTGAAAACAAGCAACAAAGACTGAAATAAAAAACCAACTTTTTATTAATTTCTCGCTACTTTTTTAGAGAGGCAAGGCTCTTTTTTATACATGAAATAATAGAAGTTATAACAGAATGACTAACAGACTAACAGCTTAACAACATAACTGTCATTTGGTTTAACACCGGTAGTGCACCATCTCTTTTACCTTTAAGGGAAGATATTGACTCAGTGTAACAACTAACTTTTACGTGTATTTTATATATATATATATATATATTAAAACTCTTTTTAGGTTTTATTCGGTATCTTTAGATGCTATGGTGTTTGGTGGACACAGTTTTGGAAGGGTTGTTATCCAATCGTCAATAGGGAAAATTCTTGATTTTTGTCATTTTATATTGAAAGATGTGCGTCCCGTAGCAATTACTAGAGATTTCGTCAATAGGGGAAGCATTACTCAGGACATCATGATCCAGGTAAGGATATAAAAGATTTTAATAAGATATAAAATAAGTCTAAGAGGTATCTAAACAATTCTTTCCAAAAGATTTCAACGGTTTTAAAACAATTACATCAAAGTAAAAAAAATGGTAATTTCTATATGCTCCTACAAGCTCTCTCCTTTATTTTTTCCAGTAACTTAGAATATTTTAGTTTTTCATTTTATCAGTTTTCTTGTACCTTTTAGAAGGAACGTTCATTAGGAAGTACTTTCCCCCCAATGAAAGAAATGAAACAATTACTACAGAAAATGAAAGCAGATATGAAAGAAGCTTTTTGTAAAAGAGATAAGGCTTTGCAAGAATTGAATAATTTTAAGAAGCAACAAGCAAAGTGTCACGAGGCTAGAGTTTCAACCTAGAAAAATATGCGTCCTTAGTCGAAGTTCTCAAGACAAATGACTAAGTTAGCCTTAAAACTCTATTCAGAAGATCAAACTCTTACTAGGCACTAAGAACGTTGAATCGTTCTAAGTGGAAGCAAACTATAAAGAATAACCTTACTAAACAAAAGAAGAAGATTCAAGAACAACTTAGAGGATTTAGAGTAAATGCTTGATTGTTTAGAAGATAGATGATACAAAATAAGGCGGGGAACGCCTCTATTTATAGTTAAGTCCCCTACATCCGACGGTCCTTAATAATTTACATTGGTGGCTAAGATCGAAACCCACCCACCACAATGGAATAAAATCAAAATATTCCTTAGAATAAATATGCTATATAAGGAAACAAATTTTATGTTTACATTGAAAGTTTATATAGGTCAAAGTGGTTGTGTCTTCTAGAATCCTCCAGGGATCGGGCTAAAACTGATGATCTTTTCAAGCCCAAAATTTCCCTCAAAACCTCTTGGATAGCTAATTGTACATGTGACTCAAACTCGAACTAGCGGTCTGTGACATTCTCCCCCACCAAACTTAGTGACGCCCTCGTTGCGCATTCATAATGAAATTGGACTGGTGATCTTGGATTCGCTTTTGTACCTTGGATTGCTCTTAACTCAGAATCGGGCTTGGTTGTCTCCCCATAAGGACCGCTCTCCCTATAAAGAGCACTCGACTCTAGCTCGATTGTCCCCCATAAGGACTGCTCACTTCGGCATTATCCGCCATGTAACATCATTCTTCGCCCCACCACATACATTTTGACCGTAAGAACTCCTTCCTACCAGTTGCAACTTGCCTTGATTTGGATCCTTGTGCAAAGACTTGGACGCCACAATGTTGAACACTGCGAGAACTTTCAGAATTCTGAATGGTTGCTTGTGTCCTCGCCAAGTTTTGGCAACTCCATCATCTGATACGTTAGGTTTTCCGTTTCCTACACCCAATAAACTAGGTAAATCAAATTGTAAAACACCATGATTGTGTTCGAGATATACCTCCTTTGGTCTATTTCAGTAGGCATTCACTTTAACTCGCATCAATTCTACTATACTTGCAAAGCTTGATACACTATCGCTCACTGCAACTCGTCATACATTGGCACTTCTACAATCTTGAAGTCTAACACCCTGTCTCTCATTAACACTTTTTTTGTCTATGAATCTTAATGCCCTATCCACCTTGTTTATTGGTGGAAACTCAATGCATCTCATGTCTCTAGAAGGCTTCAGCTTCATTAACCCTTCCAAGGTCGTCTCCTCAGTGGCAGTCACCAAGTCATCATTCTTTGTGAGCTCAATAGCATTCAGCACCTTGGTCTCAACTCTCGCGTTGTAATGAACCAGAACGATGCATTGTTTGCGATGATCCAAAATACAAGCATAATCAGTAAAATAGACAATGAGTGCATTAATTCGATCAAGGAAATTTAAATCGATGAAAAAGTCATAGTCATCCAAGTGAATTACCTTGAATGTTTCCTTGCCTTTCCATTCTCTAACTTGCAACTCCACACCTTGTGCCACTCCCACAATTGGAACACCTTTGGAATTGATGGTCTTGATTACGTCGATTGACTTTTCAACCTTCAAACCAAGCTTGTCGCCAGCTTTCTTTGACACGATTAATTGAGATGCTCTCGTTTCTACAAGAGAACTTCTCTTATAACCCACAACGTTGATGTCTAAGTACATCAACCCTTTCTACTTCTGGCCATTCCTCGCCTTGGCAGAGCTCAACAGCATCGAACCAAGCTTCAAAGCCTCATTGCTCTCGGGTTTGTTCTCCTCATTGGACGGCTTGATTTGATCCAGGAACTCTCTCACAAAATGAGGCCCCTTGCATCGGTAACACTTCAATTGCTTTGCTTCTACCCTCGGCTTGACTACTTTCATGCTTGCAATCGCACCAAGTCTACATTCCCCTTCTTCATCGTCGTCTCCATCGATGATATCATCGAGGTGGCTCTTCTTGGGATAATCTTTCACCAAGTGTAGACCATCACAATGGTTGCACTTTACGAGTCCTTAATTATTCTTCTCCCTTGGTTTTGCGAGCTTATTGGGCTTGTCGTTACCATCGCTGAAATGATGATCGTCCTCGTCTCCCCCACCATTGCCCTTGCCACGGGGCTTAGAAAACTTAGACTTCCCAACTTCGAACTTACTATGACTCGGCTGCGGTCAATGCTTTGGAAAGTTCTTGGACTCCCCTCTACTCTAACTCTATTTGGGCCTATCGCTGAAGTCTATTCGTAAAGGTAAAGAAACCCTTGGCTTTATTCAAGTCTGGGATTTGGAGCTTGAGCTCGATGAACTTTCTTACATACTCTGGGATGGAACTGTCATGTTTAAGTTGCCGCAACTTCTCTTGAGCCTCGCGTTGAGCGTTCATCGGGTAGAACTATTCCTTAAACTCAACTTGAAATTCCTTCTATGTCTCAATGAGAATGTCCCTACTCTTCTCCTCAGAGCATCTGCATTGCCACCACAAAAGAGCGACGTCATTCAAATACATAGAAGCAATGTTTACCTTTTCTGCATCATCATTGATGCACGCTACCAGAAAGTAATGTTCCATGCCCAAAACAAAGTTCTCAACATCTTGGGTTGATCTGTTCCCCTTGAACTCTTTTGACTTTGGGATTTCCTTCCTTGGCTTGGATACAGTGGGCGCTGCTCCATTCTTTAAGGCAGCCTTGAACAGAAATAGGTCTGCCTTCACTCTTTTATCTCCTCTTCACAGCTTGTAACTCGGTCTCAAGCGCATCGCCTCAATTACCCAACTTCTCGTATAGGAGAAGAATGACTTATTTCTTGTTTTCAGCGATGAAACTCAATGTTATTCATTGAGAGAGTCATTTAAAAATATTTAAATTTAAAAAGGACCAACAATATATTAGTAATTTTTAGAAAACTAAAATACTATTTTAATATTATTCCAACTTTAATTTTTAAAAATTTCGGGAACCGTGGCCTCCATCCTGCTTGTTTTCCTCAATTAAGAGGAAGAAGCACATTTTTCACATTAATGGAGAATTATTTCAAAGGGTGCATGCGGAATTATTTTTTTAAAATTTAAAATGAACGTTAATAAAAATAAAAGTGTTAAAAATATGGAGACGGGAAGGATTTGACCTGTTTAAATAATCGTGGTTAACTATAATGGATGAAGATAGATAAATGCCACTGGCCTGGTTTACCTTGGCTGAGCATGGAGTGATTATTCAAGAGTGGTCTTCTCCTCTACGTTCATTCATGGACAATACGATATTTGATTTATTGGCGAACTAATTTAAATTGAAAATGATAAATATTTACAATAAAAATGTTTATTAAATCTAACACATCATTTCGTTATACCCATTGATAATGAAAATAAATTTTAATTACTATATGAAATAATAAAATTAAAATTTTCTTAAAACAATACAAAGGGAGAAATTGGGCTCCAACCAAACCCTTATACCCCTTGTTTGGTTAAAAACCCCAATGTCTAATTAAGCCCACTGTGGGTTTTGTAGCAAGAAGCTAACATTTGATCATTCAAAGAAACAACACTTATCATAATTAACTTATATGATAAATTCATAATGCACTTCAAGGACCAACTGCTGTTGAGTCTAATAACGCGTGTTCGATATCTCTTAAATAAAATTCTAAGTTCGAATCGAATCAACTGTTGTTTTGTTTTTACAACCAAGCTCAACGTCATTCACGCTCAAGCCACTGTCGACTTCCATTTCAGACAAGTTTATCATTAAAAACAACATGCTTTAAATAAGCAAACAACACTGTGTCATCATTTATCCTAATATCCTAGTAATCAAACAGTACATTTTAGGTTATTCAAGGTTCAAGAAGTTACATAGTGAGGTGTAACGCATAAATATACATTCACTTTTCTTAACAGAAATCTCATGTCCTTTTTTTTTTTACTTTGTCTATGTCCCAACATTAAAAAAATAAATTTAGGGTTAGGATATATACTTAGGGTGTAAGGTTTAAATGTTAGGGTTAGGACGTAGGGTTTAGTTTTTTTAGTGCTGAGCATAGATAGGGATAATGAAAAAGGATAGAGGATTTTTATTCAACTTTTCTCGACCTAAAATTATTTACAAGGAGAAATGAAACACGAAAAGAAGACCTCTAAGGGTAGATGTTGGATGCTGATTAGTATATCATTAACATCAAGTTATCTCCATTCCTTTATTAATATTCTATAAAAAATTAGATTATGGACTAATCATGAATATAAAGCTTTAAATAGTTTTCACAAATTGTACGATGAAAACAATGATATCTAACTCCAAGATCCGTATGCAATGCCTTAGAGCACTCAAATTCTAATACGTCTCCTTAAATGCATTAACATTATGAAAGAATATTACAAATTGGTTAAACAAATATTACTAGATAATGATATTCAAATTGATTTGATTAGTTAAATTATTAATATTCTTAATTCAAATCAATTTGTTGTAATATTATCAAATTAAAATGAATGTTAATCCTATATGTGAAAATAATATACTAACAGAATTTTAGGGTTTTGTAGGGGAATGAAAAAATTAGTTCAACTGATATCTTTTACGACTTATGATCGAATCAGTTCAATTAATTCGAAAGTTAAGACGATTAAAAAATTATATAAAATTAATCCAATTTGATATAACCGATTGAAATCGATTTGGTTAGATAAGTTTAATATCTAAATCGATGAATTAATTGATTAAAATATGTGATTGATCGATTACATAGATTTTTTTTATTTTTTTAATCAAATTAAGAAATCAAAATTAGGGTGTAAATTAACAGAGCGTTCGACGAACTGTTCGTGAACCGTTCGCATAACGTTCGTTTATGTTGTTTATTAAGCTAAATAAACGAGTATGAACAAAATTTTTATGTTTATTTAACAAATGAACGAACACGAATAGATTTGTGTTTGGTTCATTTATGTTCACGAACAAGCTCATTTATCGACTTGTTTATAAGCTTGTTTACTCGGTTCTCATTTTCCTTTTATTTTTTACATTTTAAATATTGGTGAAGATAAAGACTAAATTAAACACATGGTGAACTTTGGAATTCAAACTATGAAGCCTCAGGAGCTTAAAGATTAGTGATGCAATTTCACTATTTTGGCGAAAATATAAACAAATATGTTAGTGACATAATACGAATATATTCGCAAACGATATGAACGAATATAAACGCGATATAAAAAATATAAACAAGTACGAACCGATTATAAATACCTTCAAAATAAATAAACGTACATGAACATAATCTTTTTCGTTTAAGTTTGATTCATTTACACCCTATAATCAAAGGAAATAATGGTTAAAGAGATTTAAAAAAAACTGATAAAACTTAAAAGCCACACGCTTTTAAAAAGCGTGTAAAAACTCAAAAACAAATAAGGAAAACCCAATTAGAGGGGACAAACAGCCGCTACCAGGCAGGTTGGCCCCCCAACCTTGCCCTCCCCCACCTAATGTTTTTCAAAAGTCTCCCCCCCCCCCCCCTCACCTTTCAAGTTTCCACCCCTTTTCTTCCACACGCACCCACAACGCGTGCGAGAAAAAACCATCTCCCCCGTAATTATTTTACATTAAAATTTCGGACCCATCACTTATATTATAACATCCTTTTTTTTATTCAAATTCCACGTCATCCCAAATTAACAATAAGTTTTATATTTATATAAAAAATATCATAAAAATGGCCTTTTCTTTCTCATCTTCGCTAGTATAAATAGTTGGCAAACTTACGAGCCATGAACATTACACCTCTTCTTAAAACTCTCAATTCTCAAGCCCTTAGAATACTTCATTCAATATTTTAGGTGAAACCTATAAGTAAGATAAATGGTTGTGCTGTCGCCGGCAGCTTCAATGAGAACCAAGAAAACCAGGGCCCTGGGGATCCCCGTCGTCGATCTTTCTCTCGACAGGTCCACAGTGTCGGAGCTGATCGTCAAAGCCTGCCAAGACTCCGGATTCTTTAAGGTCATTAACCATGGCGTCCCTAGGGACACGATAACCAGACTCCAAGACGAAGGGGTTTGTTTCTTCGACAAACCAGCCAGCGACAAGCAGCGTGCAGGGCCTGCGACGCCGTTCGGTTACGGTTTGAAAAACATCGGGCTCAGCGGCGATAAGGGTGAACTCGAGTATCTTCTCCTCCACACCAACCCTTTCTCCATTGCCGAACGATCTAAAACCATCTCCGATGACCCTCAGAGTTTCAGGTGCGTTAAATCCTTCTTCTTCTTCTTCTTCTTCTTCTATATTACCTTTTTCGTTTTCTCCTTCATTTTCCATACATTCATATACAAAAGCTTCTGCCATTGACGTTGTATTAACGAAAAGGGGTAGTGGCTAGAGAGACAAGGCGTATGGTTTTTGTTTCTTTAGTGTGATACATGATTGCGGGTTTTATGCTTGGCCTGTGGCTTGTATTATTCCTTTGCTATCCATTTGTTTATAAATATAATACTAATAAATGAGAAGAATTTTTAAGGATAATTTATTTATTTATTCATGATTTTTAATGCATTAGAAAGGGGAATTGAATTTTTGCAGGAGATTCTTTACAATGAATGCCTTGGCATCCTTGAAAGAAACAAAAATCCACTTTCTTAAACATGCCTCTTTTTATGCCCACACTAAAAATATTAAAAAATTAAATTTTAAATTCTACATCTTAAACCCTAAACGCATTATTTTAAAGTGAAACACTAAAAAAGACAATTTGAGGACATACGATTTCTATCCCCTTGAAAGGTACATCTTCCCTTTTATGATAAAAAACGAGAGATTATTAGGTTTGATTATGTAATTTTCTGAAAAGCAAACACTCCTTGGGGTAAATGAATTGTGTTTAAGGATCGGAAAGTCAACCACCACCACACGGGCAATCCTAAATAAAATTTTTAAAATAGTTTTTACCATAATTTTTAAAAACAATATCAGACATGCAGACACAACCTTAGTTTTGTAAGATTTTGTATTGGTTTTGTACTGTAGACAATTTATCTTCAACATGGCATGCAATGCTTCTTTATTACATCCTATGTCCCTACCTTTTAAAGGCACCCTATCCCCTAAAAGAATTGTAGGGGAAATAAGTAGCACGATCCGACGAGTTAGAGTACCAACATTCTCATCTACTTGTCGTAATTTTCCTTTAAATCCATGCATGCAAACAGGATAAATTCGTACAATTTATCATATGGAACTTTGCATAGAAGGGTAAATGCAGTTTCATTAATTTCTTGTTTTTTTTTTTTCGCAGTTGTGCTGCAAATGATTATATAGAAGCAGTGAGGGATTTAGCAAGCGAGATTCTGGAGCTGGTGGCCGAGGGCCTATGGATCGAAGACAAGTCCGTGTTCAGTAGGCTAATCAAAGACGCCCAGAGTGACTCGGTCTTAAGGTTCAATCACTATCTATCTCCCAAAAAACCATGCCAAGACGATGAAATCGGATTCGGAGAGCATTCCGACCCCCAGATCCTCACCATACTACGATCCAACAACGTCGCCGGCCTTAGCCCATAGTTTTGCATACGGTGGTTTGGGGTTTTTTTAAGTGAAAAATATAATAAATAAAATATTATTAATTATGCATAACTAATTAATATTTAGTATCTCATGCCGCCTTATCCATCACAAATTGAACCCATATAATTAATAATTAGATATCTATGTATTGCTTAAATAATAGCATTATTAAATATTAATAACGAGTACTAACTCAAATATTTTATTAATACATATCTATAATACATTATGTCCTTTTTTAAAACAAAAAATTAAAACCCTTTAATAAATAAAAAGGTATATGTCGAATTATTTGTTTGTTCACTGAAACAGCAAATTAAATAACATTTATCTATGTAACAGATTATTAAACATAATATATCTGAATAAAACTCATACATAATATAATTTGTCCAGAGGCAGAACGTACCTAAGACTATAACACGCATTTTGAACAAATTAAAACTAAACATATCAGATTTAAGGGGGGATTTGCAGCAGTTCTCGGAGAATGATGAAGGCGATGGTGGAAATTTATTAGCAATAGAAACTATGAAACATCATGGAAAATTAAATGAAAAATATGATAATATAAACCATACCAAAATAAAAGAAAATACAACATTAACCACTCCACTACTACATGCAAAAGCAAAGCAAAGAAAAAGGTTGGACCTACACTACTATTTATTTACTGTCAAATAATTAGTAGTCGGTGTGTTTGATATTAACCATAAACAATAATTGAAAGAGCAAGTCTTGTGTACCAAAGCAGTCTAATGATTGTATGATTGTGGGGTAATTTAGATTTGAATTTCGATTTCAGTAATTATTCCCAGATCTGTGATGTTTGTAGGAAAAGATATAGCAGCGTGGTGAAGATCACAGACAGACGTGTGATTTTGTATTAGAGATACAAATTTATAAAATTTTAAAAAAACGAAAATAAATTTTTAATAAAAAATATACAAACAAATAATTTTGAATTATATACGAATTTTATCATACTCTAACCCTTCTCGGTCTATCCCGGTAAAAGTATAAAGGAGGCATGGGATTCCCTAGGAAAGAAGGGAAGAAAAGAAGAACATGATAGCTTAGGCTGAATTTCAATGGAGGTTGTAATAAAATACCGAATTCTGTGGGCAGTTGACAATTATTCTGGGCTCGCGCTTTAGGTTGGGAGGTTGATTATTTTATGTTTAATTATGACCAATTTGATAAATCAACATTGATTATGACAAATGGGATGTGGCAAAGAATATTTAAGTGCAGGCGTGTGGTACTCGAGTAGAGTTTGGAAATGAAATCAGGGGAAAGGAGAGAGATAATAATGGAGATATTATATTCGAATTATGATATTGTGAATAAAGTAATTGAGTTGAGATAATCATTTTTATAAAGGGTCTATTCAATAAATTAAATATCGGTAGTTATATAAAAAAAGCAACGGAAATACTGAATGCCAATGAGTGGACCATTGGAAATAGGGTTGACTAAAAATCGACTCGACTTGACGTGAAGAAAAATTGATTAGATTTGATTCAAATCGTAATTTCATAATTTTGACTCGAAAAAATTTCATATAAAGTTTGAGTTATAAAATGGAACTTCAAGTAACTCGAAATTTTTAATAATTAATGGATCATTTTTAAGTTTGAATTTAGTCCCTCAATTCTACTTGATATATATGCATATCATATAAGAAAAGCATATGAAAAAATATATATGTATATTGTATATGTTTATAGAAAGTTGTTTAAATTAGAACAAATTATTGTCATAGTATTATAAATATTCATAATTAAATTTGAACAAAAATTTAAACAATTTAACTTAAATTTCATAAACTCGACTCTATTCGACGAATCTAAATTCTTTTACTTATCTTGACTCGATTGATTATTCATCCCTAACTGAAAATGTTGGAATTAATATGGATGCTGATAATTGGTAGTATATATATGCTGATTATTCAGGCAATCAATATGGAAAATGAGGCTGGCATTGGCTCTGGCTTTATAACAGAGTTCCATATTTCCTTTCTTTTATATATTTTTCTAATATAAGTGTTGTCTTGTCAATAATATTTAGAACCTGTGATTAAAAATCTTAATTGACATTTTTATTTTTCTTTAAGTCTTGAGTTCAAAATTTAATAAAAGTAAATTTTTTCTTCCTCTTTCTTCTAGATAAAATTGTTTTAAAAAAATATTACTGCCGCCCTAGCCATCTAAGAATAATATTTGATGCATTTATCATATATTATACCGTAAGTCAATATTATTTAACGAGGACTTTATTTAAATATTTTTAAATTTAAAAGAGTTAATAATAAATTATATATTTAAAATTTTAAACTATTTTTATCCTAAAGTTTTTTAATTTTTTTAGACTACAACCCTATTATTTTTTATTGTGTTATGCCCGAAATATAATTTATTAATGATGAAAAATTTTACAATTTTCGATGAGCACCGCTAAACACCATTAACGATGAACACAATTAAATTAATTTATAAAGATTAAAAATATCATGACTCAACATATAATTATAAATTATTTAAAATAAAATTTCAATTAAATTATTTTTTATATATATTATAATTTTAATCTTTTTTAAAATAATTTGATCAAATATCAACCTTAGTCAATTTAAAAAATAAAAAACCCAAAACCATAAACCATAAACCCAAAACCCGAAATCCAAAACCATAAACCCTAAATTTGAATATTGGTTTCAGGGTTTAGTGTTTAGGGTTTATGGTTTTGGGTTTTAGATTTTGAGTTTAGGGTTAGGGTTCATGATTCATGGTTTAGGTTTTTGGGTTTTAAGTTTAAGATTTAAGGTTTGTAGTTTAGATTTTAGAGTTTGCAGTTTAGGGTTTAAGATTTTTTATTTTTTAAATTGACTAAGGTTGGTATTAGATTCAATTATTAAAAAAAGATTAAAAATATTATATATATATAGAAAATAATTTAATTAAAAATTTATTTTAAATAACTTATAATTATACTTTGAGTCCTTTAGATTTTTAATCTTTATAAATTAATTTAATAGTATTCAATAATATTTATTTTTAGTGATATTAAGCGGTACTGTCGATCGTGATAGACTCATTCATTAATGGTAGTACATCATCAATACATTAAATATATCGTAAATATAGTAAACTCAGCAGCAATTTGCAACTTGTTTCAGAAAATAGCTGTATGCAGCAGGGACGTTTATTAATTAGTTCACCTGCTGCAATCTGTAGTAAACCTGAAACAGGGGACAAAAAGGTAGTGTAAGTAAGAACATAACTCACACAAGTTAAGACAGATGCTTAAAGACAAAGATGAGTCAACAAGTGGGATAATTAAGCATATTGTTTAACGACTAATGACATTGATTAAAAAGAGAGGAAAAACAACAAAATAAACTCATTGTTTTTATGTCTGTTAACCGACATATGTATCGAAAACCCTAACATCTGCCATAAAACAAGGACATTAAATCAAGGATTCACACGTTGAGAATGGACAGCAGCAAAAGAGTGATATAGGCTAGTCAAAGATGCTTTGCTATGACATTTTCCATTGTTCGTTCTGTAAGAACAGGAAGTGGAAATTACGTACTGGGTTTTTGTCGTGGGGATGATTCGAAGTGATCGCCAGTTGGAAAATTTATGTAAGAATTTCATGGCCGGAGCTTGTTCCAACTTGTTTAATGTTTATGTCAATCAAACATTCTAGATAAACCAAATGTGTAGCTGAAACATATATATATATATATATATATATAATTAAAAGTTGAAGTACTTTTGAAATGGTGACAAATTGGGAGCAGACAGAGAAGAAGATGACAATGCAGACATCATACAGCTATAAGGGACTATCAAATCTTTGCTGGGTGTTTCCATGTGGAATGAATCTTGGACTGCAATCTTCGGACAAGGACTGTTCGAAAGCTAACATTAATTTATGGGTTTTCATTATTTACACCTACATCCTCAAACACAAAGGAGTACACTCTACAAAATGAATACCAATTGTCTAGAGACTAACTAGATAAATCGTTATCTATTTTACATAGTATGCTCTTTTCGTGTTTGAGAATACGAGTACAAATATATAGAGATGCACTTGAAAATGACACGATATATAAAGACACGTAGATATTCAAAGATGATAATTTCAAATTAAACAATCGTGATACGATCAAATCATGATAGACAAAAGGGTAAGATAACCTTATATCCAATTGGCAATTGTGATATAGGAATGTCAATTTCAGAATATATGGCCATGTGTCTACGGGAACTAGAATCACTATGGATAATGTAAATCAAGTCCCATTCCAGATTCCTTCATATCAAGTCCCTAAATGTAGCTAACGTGGGCCGACAAGGTACGTGAATCCAAAGTCAATAAGTCCATGAATGTAAACGTCGAGGTCCAATAATCTGCTCTGCTTTTGTCGTGACAGGGAAACTTGATCAAGATTGAAATTCGATGTCATTATCTGCCCAAAGCTTAAGAATATGTAGGGGAATAGATAGTTATTAGGCCTTTGACAATAAGGCCTCACACTCTTTCTTTTTTTTTTTCCCGATATTTGATTTATTAATAATTAATTTAAACTAAATATTACATAAGATTATTATGAAACAATCTTTTTAAATTAATTTTTTTATTCATAATATTTAAATTCAAATTATTACTTTTATTTAGAAAATAATAATAATTCATCACGCTAGACCAAATAATCGTTCATTCTTTCCCTCCTTTTCCGACCATCTTTGCAAATATGATTGCAAGGGCGTCATTTCCTGCCTTTTACAACCTGCAAAATATTAATAATGTTTAATTATGTTCTAAGTCATTATATTCTTCAAACTTTTGAATTATAATCTCTTTATTCTAGGAATTTCATCCTCTATTAGTCTAGTTTAAAAAAATTAAAGTTGAATCATAACACGTATCCAAATTCAACAAAGTTAGTTTAAAACATTTTCAAGTGGAGTTTAACTGTTAAATCAAACAAGTAAAGAGACTAAGTTTTAAAAGTTTAATAGTACATAGAGTAGGGCACAATTAGACCTAATAATAAGAAGAAAAAGTAGTGGATTACATGCTGACCAAAGAAATGGCAGAATCTGCCAATCAAATGTGCCCCATGTTAGCATGTTACCTTAAAGATGGAAATCACTTTTCCTATGAAAAGATGAGCTCAAAATGAGCTTCACACTTCACAAAAGTGAATTGAATCCAATGCTATAATGATTGACCTTCTAACTAAAGTCAACTATTGAGGGGAGGAATT
>JAGYYJ010001657.1:0-90486 GCA_019671005.1 Hibiscus mutabilis
TCACAATACATGAACTAGGATCATCAGATTCAATTTCGGCACAATTGGGGTAATGGATTCTTTTTGTAGGTTATGTGGTGATAACCATGATTCTTACGAATGTATGCGAGAATCGGAATCCGGCTTCTATGTGGGAATTACAATCGGAACAACAATGTGATGTCAATACATACAGATATCCGACTTCCACCACCATTCTCACAAAGGTTGAGCGACAAAGCAAGAATATCAATTCAAGAAGTTTCTTGATATCCTAAAGCAAGTCCACATCAACTTGCCATTGGTGGAAGCAATTGAACAAATTCCAAACTATGCCAAGTTTCTTAAAGACATTGTGTCCAAGAGAACAAGGCTAGGAGAGTTTGAAGCGATTGCCATATGAGAGGGATGCATGGCAATGTTGCACAATCGTATGCCACCTAAGTTGAAGGATCCCGAAAGTTTCACAATACCTTGTTCCATTGGAAACCACTATGTCGGGAAAGCATTATGCGACCTTGGGGCTAGCATAAACTTGATGCCTAAATCGGTTTTCCAGAAACTAGGAATCGGGAAGGCAAGACCTACAACAGATTATGCTCTGACTAGCCGAGCCAGATCCTATGTGCATCCGAGAGGAAAAATCGAGGAAATCTTGGTAAAAGTTCATAAATTTATTTTTCCCATGAGACTTTATTGTTTTGGATTGTGAAGCGGATGAGCATGCACCTATCATTCTCGGGAGACCATTCCTAGCAATAGGGAGAACCTTGATCGATGTTGAAAAGGGAGAACTCACAATGAGGGTGAATGACCAGCAAGTTAAACTAAATGTGTATCAAACACTAAGGCATGCCGATGATCCGAAAGAATGCCAACTTCTTCATGCCACGGTAGAGTTTAACCCGACAAGGAATTTAGTTGCCTCGGCAACTACATTCTTGATCAAGAGGAACTGGGGAGCATGAAGAACCGGTCGATGAGGAACAACAAGAAGACACAAATTGGCTAGTCAATCGACCAGGTACATACTTTGAACCACAGGATTATTCATGTAAGGAAGGTAAGCTCGAAAAACCCTCTATTGAACAACCACCGATTCTTGAGTTGAAACAATTGCGAGCAACTAAAATATGCATACTTAGGAACCGATAATACATTGCCTGTAATTATTTCTTCTAAGTTAAACCTGAGCAGGAAAAGAGATCAAAATGTTTAAGCTACACAAAAAGGCAATAGGGTGGATAATTGCCGACTTGAAGGGAATTAGCCCGGCAATGGCATGCACAATATTTTGTTGGAAGATGATCACAAACCTTCAATTGAAGCCCAGATGAGACTGAATCATGCCATGAAAGGGGTTGTAATGAAAGAAATCATCAAGTGGCTTGCCGCTAGGCATTATATACCCTATCTCTGATAGTGCATGGGTAAGTCCGGTACAATGTGTACCAAAAAAGGGAGGTATAACGGTGGTAAGTAATGAAAACAATGAACTCATTCCAACCAGGACTGTGACTGGTTGGAGGGTTTATATGGATTATCGAAAGCTAAACAAAGCCATTAGGAAAGATCACTTCCCATTACCCTTTATTGATCAAATGCTTGACCGTCTTTGGGTAAACCCTTTTATTGTTTTCTTGATGGTTATTCAGGTTACAATCAAATTTCCATAGCACCAGAAGATCAAGAAAAGACAACCTTCACATGCCTATACGGTACTTATGCTTTCCGAAGGAAGCCGTTCGGATTGTGTAACGCCCCGGCAACCTTCCAAAGATGCATGATGGCACTCTTTTCGGACATGGTCGAAAACTTCCTTGAGATCTTCATGGATGATTTTTTTGTTTTTAGTAATGACCGACATTTGTCTCGGCAATTTAGAGAGGGTGTTGGCAAGATGTGAAAAAACTGATTTAGTCCTCAATTGGGAGAAATGCCATTTTATGGTAGATGAAGGAATAGTGCTCGGCCACAAGATTTCATCAAGGGAATTGAAGTAGACAAAGCCAAGGTGGGCGTGATCGAGAGATTACCCCACCAAGTTCGATTAAAGGAATTCAAAGTTTTCTTGGACATGCGGGTTTTTATAGGAGGTCCATTCATAATTTTTCTAAAATCACTAAACCCTTGTGCAATTTGCTTGAACAGGATAAAGTCTTCGATTTTGATAATTCTTGCACCCCAAGCATTCAAAACCCTAAAGGAAAAGCTTGCCTCGACACCCATTGTCGTTCCACAGTTGGACGCTACCTTTTGAGCTCATGTGTGATGCAAGTGATTTTTGCGGTAGGAGCAGTCCTAGGCCAACGCATAGGTAAGACCTTCCATGTGATATACTACGCTAGTAAAACTCTTAATAGTGCTCAAGTGAATTACACAACAACGGAGAAAGAGTTACTAGCTGTAGTTTTTCGCATTTGACAAGTTTCGATCCTATTTGATTGGTACAAAGGTAATTGTTCATACGGACCATTCGGCAATCAAATATTTATTTGCTAAAAAGGATGCCAAACCTCGTTTGATTCGTTGGATATTACTTTTACAAGAATTTGATATTGAAATTAAGGGGCGGGAAAGGAACATAAAATCAAGTGGCGATCACTTATCACGTTTAGAACGCAATAGGGAGGAGGGACGCGGATCTAGAGATATGCGATGCATTCTGGATGAACAAATTTTAGTTGCCTCGCAACCATGGGACGCGCATGCCTCAGCAACCCTCGACGCCTCGGCAACCATGGACACGCGCCTCGGCAACTCTCGATGCTACAGCAGCCCTTGACGCGGCGCATGCCTCGGCAATTTTGGGAGCGATCGCCAAGGCGAGAACATGCCTCGGCAATACAATACGCGGATTTAGTTAATTTCCTTGTTTGTGGTATTTTACCTTATGGCCTTACTCACCAAGGGAAGAAGCGGTTCCGCCATGATGCTAAGCATTACTTTTGGGACGAGCCTCTTTTGTTTAAACAATGTGCAGATCGGGTTATACGCCCGATGTGTCCCTAAAGAAGAGCAACAGAATGTACTCGGCAATGCCATTCTTCACCCTATGGAGGACATTTTGGAGGAACTCATACCATGCCAAAGTTTTGCAATCCGGTTTGTATTGGCCAACATTGTACAAAGATGCCCAAGACTTTTACAAGCAATGTGATCGTTTCGGAGGATGGGCAATATCTCTAGGCGACATGAGATGCCACTCGAACATCATCGAGGTGGAATTGTTCGATGTATGGGGATCAATTTTATGGGACCTTTCCCATCTTCATTCGGCAACCTCTACATTCTACTTGTCGTCGACTACGTGTCTAAATGGGTTGAGGCATTTGCAGTTCCCAACAACGATTCCAAGACCATGCAGCGATTCTTGCGAGAAAAACATATTTACGGTTTGGGATACCGAGAGCAATTATCGATGTGAAGGCAAGCATTTTGACAAACAGACTTATTGCCAAGATGTTGCAACGCTTTGGCATATCACACAAGATCGCCACAAAGCATATCACCCACAAACCAACGGGCAGCGAAATTTCCAACCGAGAATTGAAGGGTATACTGAGAAAGTTGTAAATCCCTCTAGGAAGGATTGGTCATTAAGACTAGATGACACACTTTGGGCATAACGCACTGCATTCAAAACACCCTTAGGTGTGTCCCCTTTCCGACTTGTATATGGCAAAACATGCCATCTACCGGTGGAAATCAAACACAAGGCATATTGGGCAATCAAGACCGTTAATATGGATTGGGAAAGTGCCGGACAAAAGCGTTTGTTGGATCTCAACGAGATAGAAGAATTCCGTGCACTCGCCTATAACAATGCACGAATCTACAAGGAGATATCAAAGAAATGGCATGACAAGAAACTATTGCCGCGGCAATTCATGCCAGGGCAACTAGTTCTCTTATTCAATTCTCGGCTAAAACTTTTCCCGCGAAAACTGAAATCAAGATGCTCAAGACCATTCGAAGTTTTCAAACCATTCTCCCATGGTGCCGTGATAATCAAGTTCATCACTGACAAACATGAATTCAAAGTCAATGGACAAAGATTGAAACACTACAATGGTGCCCATGTGGAATGTAACAAAGTGGTCACCTTAGGAGATGCATGAGCATGCTCTCCTTTCAATATTTTATTTTTAATTTTTTCGAACTATTTAATTTTTATTTTTTTATTATTTCCGATTATTATTATATTTTTAGGTTAGATTTATTTTCTTTTTTTATCTTTTTAAGTTTAAGAATCCCTTTACACATATTTATTTATTTTCTTTTATTATTCTATCTTTAATTTTAATCCTTATTTGATTTGTCTTTGAATTGTAGGAAAAGAGTTCAAGATAAAGAGGAATTTTGATCCAAGAAGGAAAACATCTTCAACAAGGAAATTAATGGGCTGAATCTAAGGCTTATATAAAGCCTCCAACTTACCCTAATTAAACCCCCTTGCCGTCACCCTCCCCCTAAACCAAAACCCTTTTTTCGTCTTCCCCTAATCCCACCCACCATATTTACCACCTATCTTTTCTATAAAACCCATCACCCTTAACCTATTCCTACTTTTTATCTTGTAACTCTTTAGTTTCTTTTATTTTATTTTCTTTTATTTGTTTTTACAAAACTCACACCAAGATCATCCATGGCATCCAAAATTAATTTTTTGGTTCATCCAAGTTCCTCCAAACAACCAAGATACAAGAAGTTTGCTACACCGGTGGTTCAAGAAAGATTTCACTCCAAGTTTGAAAGCCGGAAGATTTATGAAGAACAAGGCTTTGAATACTCCAACTCTCATCAAGATTTGGCCTTGAACCATTCATCTTGAGAGGATTGCACATCAAAAGTGCCAAATCTTTTGCCATCAATCAAAACCGGGCAACATCTCATGGGTAAGAGAATTCTATGCTCACTCACCTAACCCGGATAATCCTTATGTTTTTGTTCGTGACAAGGCCATACTCATAAGCCCGAAAATGTCAACACCTTTTACGGGCTTTACATTGAGAAGGACAAGCATCAAGCCTTCGTTGATCAAATCACGCCCAAGCAACTCAACAAGGTGCTTCAAGAACTCACTCAACCAGGAACTCATTGGAACAACGGTAAATACAAGGGTACGATAAATCGCCTTCGGCTTAAACCCGAGGCAAAACTATGGAATAAGTTTGTTAAAACTTCTTTAATGCCCACCACACACAATACTATCGTTGATATACCACGTCTTTTGCTCATACATTCTATTTTGCATAATCGCATCATTAACATTGGAAAAATTATTTGTGATGAGATTTTTGTATGTAGCTCAAAAGATAAGGGTTCTCTTTTCTTCCCTTGCTTAATTTCTAATCTTTGCAAGGAGATGCATGTCCCAAGTGAGTCCACCGATGAAAAGGCCCTACCAAAGTCCGGTTGGAATCAAGCACAAATCCGAAAGCTAATGGGAGAGGCACCGGGAAAATCTGCAAGGCCTCCAATTGTCGTGGCAACTCTTGCCGCCCCAGCAATCCCTAATGCCCAAGCACCTAACGCCCAGGCAACTCGGCCATCAACCCCGGGACACTTTGAAGCACTCTTGCAACCATTGGTGAGCCACCTAAGGCAAATTGAAGACCGGCAAATAATGTTCATGCGGTACATGAAGGAGCACAACAATGCCATCACCCAAGTCATCCTAGAAAAGTACCCGGACAATCGCATGCCATTCCCAATCTTTCCTAGATCCTTGGCCCGGCAACCAATGAAGCAGTCGCCATGGCAACCGCAACAGATGATGCCGCGGTAACCTACATCGTGCCTGCACAAGCAGATGCCACGACAACCAAAGCTAAAGACGTCCCGGCAACCACTGCAAAAGCCAAAGGTAAAGCACCTATGCTCGAATCAACTCCTACGGAATCATTGTCTGATTTTTCAGATTCGGACGAGTCCTCCATTGCACCCAAAAAGACCGCACCAATTGAATCCTCCAAGCGGAAAGCCAATGACAATGATGAAGAGGATGATGAGGACAATCCCGTACGAGGATCGATTCCACCACCGGCAACAAGAAAACAACCATCGCGTTCAAGCAAGAGAATCAAGACACCGACCAAAAGGAAACTAATCATCCACGATGACGAACTCTCAGAGTAAGTCCTCGTTTGCATTTTATTTTTCGTTAATTTTATTTAATACATGCATTGAAGACAATGCCTCACTCGAGTTTGGGGGGGATTGTTATTAGTAGTTACCATGTTTAGTTACATTCATCTTAAGTATTACATTTAGGATACATAAATTGCTTGTCATGCCTTTAGTTGGAACAAGAATTGCTTAGATTTGATGAATATCCGATGATGACTTTGCCAATGCACTTAATTGATAGAATTTTTATTCTAGGATAACCATGGAAAAACCTAGAATTTTACTATGATGCTAAATTTGATGAAACACTGTTGTGGTTTGATTGATTTAAGGAATTCTAGTGAACTTAGGTTGATAATTAAACAAATTGGGGGATTAGAATAAAAATTGGATGAATGCTAGAGGTGCCCGAAATTGGCTCTAGCATGTGCTAAAAAATTGATCGCTAGAGGTGCCCGAAATAGGCTCTAGCATGTGCTACAAAATTGATTGCTAGAGGTGCCCAAAATTGGCTCTAGCATGTGCTAAAAAATCGATCGCTAAAGGTGCCCGAAACCGGCTCTAGTCGAATAAATTAACTTAATAAAACTAAAAAAACACTAGAGGTGCCCAAAACTGGCTCTAGTTAAAACATGTTAAAAAGAACCCAATGAAGTAATTTGAAAACCTCTTGTTTTCATAGAATCTGAAAAATCAACTTGCACACAACTCCGCGCACACTCACAAGCATTATAGTTTGATTCCGATTAACTCCTAAGTTTTCCGAAAAAAGAAAAGCCAATCATACTTTGTGCCCCGGTTCTGAGAATTGAAATCAAGTTCAAAGCTAAGTTTGTGAAAATTGAAGTTTTGGCAGGTAATTATTAGTTTGCATTGCTTGAGGACAAGCAATAGTTCGAGTTTGGGGGTGTGATAAGTGTTCATAAGTATTATTTGTCTCACCCTTTTTACTCATATTATTGTTAGACTTAGGCTCATATTAGTTGCATAATTAGCCATTCATGTATTAATCCATGTTTCCTTCCATCGTTGAGCTTGATTACATAACTTGGTAGTTTTTGTGGGAAAAGATGCTACTTTGGTGTGTTTTGTGTGTATGTACAGGATCACTTGCCAAAGCTAGTTGCCAGGGCAATGCATGAAGGAGATGCTGAGCTAGTTGCCAGGGCAATGCATGAAGGAGACACCGAGCCAGTTGCTAGGGCAATTGTCGACAAAGAATAAGGTGATATGGTAGTCGAAATTGATGACTAGACAAGCCCAAGATGACGTGGAGCAAAGCTAAATCCCAAAGGAGTTTGATTTCCATGAAGAGATTAAAGAAGAATTAAATTCCAAGAATATAGGAGAAGTTCTAGAAGGAATATAATTATAATAAAGAATTATATTTTTTAAAGATAATTTAATTCCAACTTAACTTCCTCCTCAAAGAAGAACTTTGACCTAGCCCTACAAATTAGAGGAATTTCGACAACTCCAGGGGAGAGCAAGAAGAGAGAATTTTTGACAAGCATCTAGGGCAAGGAGATTTCGACAAGCTTCATTCTTCATCTTTTTCTTTCTTGTTCAATTAGGTTCATGCTAGGGATTATTTATCTTGTGTTTCTTTGGAACCTAGCCATGAACTAAATCTATTTGGCTATGGTTATTGTGTTTTGTGGTTGTGAGAAACTATTGGACTTTGTTTAGGTAATAAGAGTTTGCACTTTTCTATTCAAGGTTTATTCATTCTTGGTTCTTATTCTTGTTTGCAAGTGAATTGGGAGAGGATCTCGTAACTTCATCTATTTATCTAATATCGAGAGAGTTAGATACAAGAAACGAATGAATATGATCTTTATTCAATCTATTGATGGTGAAGATTAATCCGGCTTAGGAATAAGTTAAGGATTTTAACGGCTTAGAGGAGCGCAAGATTGGTTGTTGTTCACCCTTGATTCACACGGGGATGTATTATCAAGGCATGCACAAGTAGCTAGAGTTTCGATTTAGGGATAAGAAGAAACCATTGAAGAACGCTCTGTCGAACCTTGAAGATTGCTGCCCAGACGCCCAAGTAGTTGCCCAACTAGTCGCCTAGGCGACCATCGATTAGTTGCCAAGGCAACCCCATTGTGCAAGTTGCCCACGGCAATCGAGTTGCCCGTTCACTCTTTTACCAAGGCGATCAATCGGCTATCACACCTGAACTCACGATAACCTGGCCTATCTCTCTCACTTGATCTCATTTATTATTTTACTTTATTGCCTTCTAGTTTAGTTATTAGTTAATCTCCTATAATCTTCTATTTGTGTTTTTACTTTTTACAGTGCAAGAGACTAGATTCTTGAAGTGGCACCAATCCCTGTGGAGATGATATCTTTTATACTATAACTTGCAACGTGTATACTTGCATAATTGCATAGCACTTATTACGCGCAACACTTGGCACTCATCTGGTCCTCCTGTGCCTGCAACATCTAGCATTCACCTTGGCATTCCTAACTGTGTCCTTGCATCATGTGTCCACTCCTCCTTCCATTCCATCTGCCAACCTACGCAAAGGCCACTAAAAATAACCCATAACGCTGGTATAGGTAGCCTACTAACTCTTTTATGTAAATGCATGATTCTAGCAAACTAATACAAGTATATGTACTTGGAAACAAGCAAAAGCATATCATAATAGGCATGAAAAACAATACTTTTGAGGAGGTAACACACCTCCAAACCCAGCTCATTGCTTGTCCTCAAGTAATGCAAGAGAAGAGAAAAACAAAAAACAGTGAAAATAATACCTCGGCAAAAGTTTGGTTGGAATGCCAACAAATGCTAGCAAGCAGAGTTTAATTATAATGTTGCTCTCAGAAATCTAAGTGCACAGTGCCAAGCAGATAGTAATTCAAGTGCAACAATATAACTCTAGTTTAAGTGCATGATTTGTGCGTGTTGCGCGTAATAAGTGCTACGCAAATGTGCAAGTATACACGTCGCAAGTTATAGTATAAAAGATATCGTCTCCACAGGGATTGGTGCCACTTCAAGAATCTAGTCTCTTGCCTTTGTAAAAGTAAAAACACAAGTGAAGGATTATAGAATTTAACTAATAACTAATCTAGAAAGTAATTAAGTAAAAGAAAAGATGAATTGAATGAGAGAGATAGGCTAGGTTATCGTGAGTTGAGGTGTGATAGCCGATTGGATTGTCTTGGTAAAAGAGTGTGCGGGCAACTCGGTTGCCGTGGCAACTTGCACGACGGGTTGCCGTAGCGACTAATTGATGGTTGCTTAGGCGACTAGTTGGGCAACTACTTGGGCGATCGGGCAGCAACTTCAAGGTTGGCGGAGCGTTCTTCAATGGTTTCTTCTTATCCCTAAGTCGAAACTCTAGCTATTTGTGCATGCCTTGATAATACATCCTGCGTGAATCAAGGGTGAACAACAACCAATCTTGCGCTCCTCTTAGCCGTTGAAATCCTTAACTTATTCCTAAGCGGATTAATCTTCACCATCATTGGATTGAATAAAGATCATATTCATTCGTTTCTTGAATCTAAACTCTCGATATTAGATAAATGGATGAAATCACGAGATCCTCTCCCAATTCACTGCAAACAATAATAAGAATCAGAATGAATAAACCTTGAAATAGAAAAGTGCAAACTCTTATTACCTAAACAAAAACCAATAGTTTCTCACAATCTCAAAACACAATAACCATAGCCAAGTAAATTTAGTTCATGGCTAGGTTCCAAAGAAACACAAGATAATTAATCCCTAGCATGAACCCAATCGAACAAAGATGAAGGAAGAGGCTTGTCGAAATCCTCCTTGCCCTAGATGCTTGCCGAAAATTCCCCTTGCTTCCTCTCTTGGAGTTGTCGAAATTCCCTCTTGCTCTCTCCCTTGGAGTTGTCGAAATTCCCTCTTGCTCTCTCTCTTTGAATTGTCGAAATCTCCTTGATATTTATAGGGCTAGGCCAAAGTCCTTTTTTGAGGAGGAGTTTGAGTTGGAATTAAATTATCTTTAAAGAATATAATTCTTTATTATAATTTTATTCCTATTAGAACTTCTCCTATCCTCTTGGAATTTAATTCTTCTTTAATCTCTGCATGGCAATCAAATTCCTTTGGGCTTGGACCTTGTTCCATGTCATCTTGGGCTTGTAAAATCATGAATTTCGACATCCATATTGCTTTTGGTCTTTGTCGACAAATGCCATGGCAACTGGCTCGGCGTCTCCTTCATGCACTGCCCTGGCAACTAGCTCGGCATATCCTTCATGCATTGCCCGGCAACTAGCTCGGCATTGCTTTGGCAAGTGATCCTGCACATACATACACGAAAACACACCAAAGCAGCATCTATTTCACAAAAATCACCAAGTTATGTAATCAAGCTCAACAATTGAAGGAATCATGGATTAATGCATGAATGGCTAACTATGCAACTATTATGAGCCTAAGTCTAACAATAATATGAGTAAAAGGGTAAGAAAAATAGTACTTTTGAACACTTATCACACCCCCAAACTCGAACTATTGCTTGTCCTCAAGCAATGCAAACTCATAATTACCGCCAAGACTTCAAATTTTCACAAACTTAGCTTTGAACTTGATTTCAATTCTCGAACCGGGGCACAAAGTATGATTGGCTTTTTATTTTTCAGAAAACTGATGAATTACTCGGAATCAAACTATAATGCTTTGTGAGTGTGTGCGGAGTTGTGTGCAAGTTGATTTTTCGGATTCTATGCAAACAATAGGTTTTCAAATTACTTCATTGGGTTCTTTTTAACATGTTTTAACTAGAGCCAATTTCGGGCACCTCTAGTGTTTTATTTTTAGTTTTCTTAAGTTAATTTAATCGACTAGAGAGCCGGTTTGGGCACCTCTAGTTAACAGAAAAAATTTTAACGCCTCCTAGAGCAGTTTGGGCACCTCTAGTGATCAAATTTTTTAGCATATGCTAGAGCCAATTTCGGGCACCTCTAGCATTCATCCAATTTTTATTCTAATCCCCCAATTAGTTAATTATCAACCTAAGTTTACTAGAACTCCTTAAATCAATCAAACCACAACAGTGTTTCATCAAATTTAGCATCATAGTACAATTCTAAGTTTTTCATGGTTATCCTAGAATAAAAATTCTATCAATTAAGTGCATTGGTAAAGTCATCATTGGATATTCATCAAATCTAAGCAATTCTTGTTCCAATTAAAGGCATGGCAAGCAATTTATGTATCCTAAATGTAATGCTTAAGATTAATGTAACTAAACATGGTAATTACTAATAACAATCCCCCCCAAACTCGAGTGAGGCATTGTCCTCAATGCATGCATAAAAATAACGAAAAATAACAATAAAAATAAAAATGCATACGAGGACTTACTCCGAGAGTTCGTCATCGTAGATGATTAGTTTCCTTCTAGTTGGCGTCTTGATTTTCTTGCTTGAATGCAATGGTTGTTTTCTTGTTGCCGGGATGTCTTTGACTTTGGTTGCCGTGGCATCTTCGGGGTTGGTTGCCGTGGCATCAGCTTGTGCATGCATGAAGTAAGTTGTCGCGGCATCTTCTTCATTGTTTGCCGGGCAATGATCTTGGTGATAAATTTCCTTAGCGTAGTAGTTGTGAGTCTTGTTGTGAAAAAAAGAAAATAAAGAAAAAACCTGAAAACTAAAGATAATGAAGAAAAAATAAAATATCTCCTAAAAAAAAAATAAAAATAAAAAGAAAAAGAAAAAGGAAAAATCTTGAGAGGAGAGCATGCTCATGCATCTCCTAAGTTGACCACTTCCTTGTTACGTTCCACATGGGCACCATTGTAGTGCTTCAATCTTTGTCCATTAACTTTGAATTCATGGTTGTCAGAGATGGACTTGATTATCACAGCACCATGGGAGAATGGTTTGACGACTTCAAATGGTCCCGACCATCTTGATTTCAGCTTTCCGGGAAAAGTTTTAGCGAGAATTGAATAGGAGAACTAGTTGCCCTGGCGTGAATTGCCGTGGCAATAGTTTCTTGTCGTGCCATCGCTTTGTTTTCTCCTTGTAGATTCGTGCATTGTTATAGGCGAGTGCACGAAATTCTTCTATCTCATTGAGATCCATCAAGCGCTTTTGTCCGGCACTTTCCCAATCCATATTCACGGTCTTGATTGCCCAAGTCGCCTTGTGCTCGATTTCCACCGGTAGATGACATGTTTTACCATAGACAAGCCGGAAGGGGACATACCTAATGGTGTTTTGAATGCGGTGCGATATGCCCAAAGTCGTCATCTAGTCTTAATGACCAATCCTTCCTTGAGGATTTACAACTTTCTCGAGTATTCCCTTCAACTCCCGGTTGGAAATTTACGCTTGCCCGTTGGTTTGTGGGTGATATGCCGTGGCGATCTTGTGTGATATGCCGAAGCGTTGCAACATCTTGGCAATTAGTCTATTGTCAAAATGCTTGCCCCCGTCGCTGATAATTGCTCTCGGCATCCCAAACCGTGTAAATATGTTTTTCTGCAGGAATCGTTGCACGGTCTTGGAATCATCGTTGGGAACTGCAGCTGCCTCTACCCATTTAGACACATAGTCGACGGCGAGTAAGATGTAGAGGTTGCCGAATGACGATGGGAAAGGTCCCATAAAATCGATCCCCCATACATCGAACAGTTCTACCTCGATGATATTCTGGAGTGGCATCTCATGTCGTCTAGAGATATTGCCCGTCCTCTGGCAACGATCACATTGCTTGTAAAAGTCTTGGGCATCTTTGTACAATGTTGGCCAATACAAACCGGATTGCAAGACTTTGACCGCGGTATGAGTTCCTCCAAAATGTCCTCCATAGGGTGAAGAATGGCATTGTCGGAGTACATTCTGTTGCTCTTCTTCAGGGACACATCGGCGTATAACCTGATCTGGACATTGTTTAAACAAAAGAGGCTCGTCCCAAAAGTAATGCTTAGCATCATGGCGGAACCGCTTCTTCCCTTGGTGAGTAATGCCATACGGAAAAATACCACAAACAAGGAAGTTAACTAAATCTGCGTACCAGGGTATTGCCGAGGCATGTGCTGCCGTAGTGTCTGCTCCCAAAATTGCTGAGGCGTGTGCGTCAAAGACTGCTGTGGCGTCGAGAGTTGCCGAGGCGTGTGCATCCATGGTTGCCGAGGCGTCATGGGCTGCCGAGGCATCAAGGGTTTCCAAGGCGATTAGAATTTGTTCATCCGGGAATGCATCACATATCTCTAGATCCGCGTCCTCCTCCCTATTGCGTTCCAAACGTGATAAGTGATCGGCCACTTGATTTTCTGTTCCTTTCATGTCCTTAATTTCAATATCAAATTCTTGTAAAAGTAATATCCAACGAATCAAACGAGGTTTAGCATCCTTTTTAGCAAATAAGTATTTGATTGCCGAATGGTCCGTATGAACAATTACCTTTGTACCAATTAAATAGGATCGGAACTTGTCAAATGCGAAAACTACAGCTAGTAACTCTTTCTCCGTTGTTGTGTAATTCACTTGAGCATCGTTAAGAGTTTTACTAGCGTAGTATATCACATGGAATGTCTTACTGTGCGTTGGCCTAGGATTTGCTCCTACCGCGAAATCACTTGCATCACACATGAGCTCAAAGGGCGCGTCCCAACTGGGTGGAACGACAATGGGTGCGAGGCAAGCTTTTTCTTTAGGGTTTTGAATGCTTGGGTGCAAGAATCATCAAAATCGAAGACTTTATCCTGTTCAAGCAGATTACACAAGGGTTTAGTGATTTTAGAAAAATTATGAATGAACCTCTGTAAAAACTCGCATGTCCAGAAAACTTGAATTCCTTTAACCGAAATTGGTGGGGTAATCTCTCGATCACGTCCACCTTGGCTTTGTCTACTTCAATTCCCTTGGATGAAATCTTGTGGCGAGCACTATTCCTTCATCTACCATAAAGTGGCATTTCTCCCAATTGAGGACTAAATCTATTTCTTCGCATCTTGCCAACACCCTCTCTAAATTGCCGAGACAGCCGTCGAAGTCATTACCAAAAACCGAAAAATCATCCATGAAGATCTCAAGGAAGTCTTCGACCATGTCCGAAAAGAGCGCCATCATGCATCTTTGGAAGGTTGCGGGCGTTACACAATCCGAACGGCATCCTTCGGAAGGCATAAGTACCGTAGGGGCATGTGAAGGTTGTCTTTTCTTGATCTTTCGGTGCTATGGCAATCTGATTGTAACCTGAATAACCATCAAAAAAACAAGTAAAAGGGTTTACCCGCAAGACGGTCAAGCATTTGATCAATAAAGGGTAATGGGAAGTGATCTTTCCTAGTGGCTTTGTTTAGCTTTCGATAGTCCATACAAACCCTCCAACCGGTCACAGTCTGGTTGGGATAAGTTCATTATTTTCATTACTCACCTTTGTTATACCTCCCTTTTTCGGCACACATTGTACCGGACTTACCCACGTACTATCGGAGATAGGGTATATAATGCCAGCGTCAAGCCACTTGATGATTTCTTTCATTACAACCCCTTTCATGGCATGATTCAGTCTCCTCCGGGCCTCAATTGAAGGTTTGTGATCATCTTCCAACAAGATCTTGTGCATGCACACCGCTGAGCTAATTCCCTTCAAGTCGGCAATTGTCCACCCTATTGCCTTTTTATGTAGTTTCAACATGTTGATCAGCTTTTTTTTCTTCAGGCTGTAACTTAGAAGAAATAATTACAGGTAATGTATTATCAGTCCCTAAGTATACATATTTGATTTGCTCGCAATTGTTTCAACTCAAGAATTGGTGGATTTTCGATAGAGGGTTTTTCGATCTTACCTTCCTTACCTGAGTAGTCCAGTGGTTCAAAGTATGTACCTGGTCGATTGACTAGCCAATTTGCCTCTTCTGGCTGTTCCTCATTGACCGGTTCTTCATACTCCTCAAGTTCCTCTTGATCGGCAATGTAGTTGCCGAGGCAACTAAATTCCTCATCGAAGTTAAATTCTGCCGTGGCATGAAGTAGTTGGCATTCTTCTGGATCATCGGCTTGCCTTAGTGTTTGGAACACATTTAGTTTTACCGCTGGTCATTCACCCTCATTGTGAGTTCTCCTTTTCAACGTCGATCAAGGTTCTCCCTGTCGCTAGGAATGGTCTCCCGAGAATGATAGGTGCATGCTCATCTGCTTCACAATCCAAAACAATAAAGTCAGCGGGAAAAATGAATTTATCAACTTTTACCAGTATGTCCTCGATTTTTCCCTCTGGATGCACATAGGATCTGTCGGCTAGCTGCAGCATAACTGTTGTAGGTCTTGCCTTCCCGATTCCTAGTTTCTGAAAAACCGATTTAGGCATCAAGTTTATGCTAGCCCCTAGGTCGCATAGTGCTTTCCCGACATAGTGATTTCCAATAGAACAGGGTATTGTGAAACTTCCGGGATCCTTCAACTTGGGCGGCATGCGATTGTGCAACATTGCCATGCATCCCTCTGTCGCGGCAACTGTTTCAAACTCTCCTAGCCTTGTTCTTTTGGACACAATGTCTTTAAGGAACTTGGCATAGTTTGGCATTTGTTCAATTGCTTCCACCAATGGTAAGTTGATGTGGACTTGCTTTAGGATATCAAGAAACTTCTTGAATTGGTATTCTTGCTTTTGTCGCTTCAATCTTTGTGGGAATGGTGGTGGAAGTCGGATATCTTCTATCCTTTCATTGGTTTGAAACCTGATTGACGGCATTGCCGGGACATCCGAGTTGCCGATCGTTATCAACCGGGGTTCTTTGAGGCATGCTTATCACAAGACGCCGAGGCGTCATCGGTTTGTCGAGGCATGTTTATTGCGGTTGCCGCGGCAATTCTGGTTCAGCATCCGAGACTTTGCCGCTAGGTTCGTCTTGATCTTTTTGTGGAGTTTTGTTTGACGAGCGGTTTTGAACCTCTCTAAGTTGTTGGCCACTTCTGGTGGTGATTGCCTTACATTGCTCATGGCAGTTCCTCTTGCGACTTGAAGATCGCTAGGTAAACCTCCTTGTGGTCTAGTGTTTGATTTTGAGCAAATTGTCCGACTTGATTTTCCAATGATTTGATTGCCGCCTCTTGGTTCTCGCAATCTCATCTCGGTCCTGTTAATAAAAGCATCAGTTCTTTTTATGAAATTACTATTCTCAGCCATATAAGATTCAGTTTTCATCATAAAAGCATTTAGAGAATTTTCCAAAGAACTAGATGTTGTCGGTTGTTCTTTGCGGCATCATTTGCCGTGGCATATTTCTTTGGAATCCCGATGCTTGTGCATTCTCGATTGTTCTGGTTTAGAGCATTGTTGGGATTACTCCATGAAAAATTCGGTGCTTCTTCCAAGCTGGATTGTATGTATTTGACATCATGTTGTTGCCCCGATTGTAATTCCCCACATAGAAGCTAGATTCGGATTCTCGCATACATTCGGAAGAATTATGGTTATCACCACATAACTCACAAAAAGAATCCATTACCTTGACTTCATGTGTGTTGTTTGGTTTTTGCATGTTCGGACCATCTTGGTTAAAGCGGCCAATTGTGCCGAAATTGAATCGATGATCCTAGTTCATGTATTGTGGCTTAGCGTCTAACTCCTCCTCTTCTAGTAGATGGGAATTGATAGTCATTCTTGGCCAGCCTGTTTAAAATTTGCATTGCTTCCTCCGCGACTTATCTAAGAGTATGTCGTTTGCCGAGGCATCTAGCATCATCCTTGTTGGTGTATTCACGGCGTTGTAAAACATTGTTACTTGAGTCCACACGGGAATCCGTGTAGAGGGCATTTGTGTAGAAGTTCTCTATATCGCTCCCAAGCCTCGTACATGGATTCATCATCCGCCTGCCGAAAAGAAGTAATGTCATTCGAAGCTTATCGATTAAATTTGTAGGATTAAATCTAGCAAGGAAATCACGACAAAGATCAGTCCAAGATGCTATGGATCCGCAGAATGCTATTTAGCCATGCTTTCGCCCTATCCCTCGGTGAATAGGGGAATAATCGTAATCGTAGGACATCGGGGGTAACTCCATGTATCTTGAACGAGTTGCAAATCTCGAGGAAAGATTTCAGATGTTGTCGTGCATCTTGATTCTTTGAGCCGCCAAATTGACCTATTGTGTTGATCATATTAAACATTACCGGTTTCAACTCAAAGTGGTCGGCTTCAATTTCGGGTGCGACAACTCGGGTTAAGTCCATCAAGATCTTCTTCAAGATAGTCTCGAATAGTTCATTTCGTGCAAGAATCACTCCTCCTCCTGCTCGAACATCTTGATTAATATTGCCGTCTTGATTTGCCATTGCTTCTCTTATCCTTCGTCTAAGTCTTTGTAAGGTTCGTTCGATTTTGGATCAAAGGGATATTACGGTGAAGTCGGTCTCATACGGACATATACCAATGCAAAACCAAAGTTTGTTAGCCCTTTGAATTTTAAACAAGAAAAATAAAAGAAAGTGCAAGAAAGTAAAAACAAAGTCGCTATTGCCAATCCCGACAACGGCGCCAAAAAACTTGTTGCGCGTAATAAGTGCTACGCAAATGTGCAAGTATACACGCCGCAAGTTATAGTATAAAAGATATCGTCTCCACAGGGATTGGTGCCACTTCAAGAATCTAGTTTCTTGCATTTGTAAAAAGTAAAAACACAAGTGAAGGATTATAGAAGTTTTAACTAATAACTAATCTAGAAAGTAATTAAGTAAAAGAAAAGATGAATTCGAATGAGAGAGATAGGCTAGGTTATCGTGAGTTGAGGTGTGATAGCCGATTGGATTGTCTTGGTAAAAGAGTGCACGGGCAACTCGGTTGCCGTGGCAACTTGCACGACGGGGTTGCCGTGAGCGACTAATTGATGGTTGCTTGGGCGACTAGTTGGGCAACTACTTGGGCGATCGGGCAGCAACTTCAAGGTTCGGCGGAGCGTTCTTCAATGGTTTCTTCTTATCCCTAAGTCGAAACTCTAGCTATTTGTGCATGCCTTGATAATACATCCTGCGTGAATCAAGGGGTGAACAACAACCAATCTTGCGCTCCTCTTAGCCGTTGAAATCCTTAACTTATTCCTAAGCCGGATTAATCTTCACCATCATTGGATTGAATAAAGATCATATTCATTCGTTTCTTGAATCTAACTCTCCCGATATTAGATAAATGGATGAAATCACGAGATCCTCTCCCAATTCACTCGCAAACAATAATAAGAATCAAGAATGAATAAACCTTGAAATAGAAAAGTGCAAACTCTTATTACCTAAACAAAAACCAATAGTTTCTCACAATCTCAAAACACAATAACCATAGCCAAGTAAATTTAGTTCATGGCTAGGTTCCAAAGAAACACAAGATAATTAATCCCTAGCATGAACCCAATCGAACAAAGATGAAGGAAGAGGCTTGTCGAAATCCTCCTTGCCCTAGATGCTTGCCGAAAATTCCCCTTGCTTCCTCTCTTGGAGTTGTCGAAATTCCCTCTTGCTCTCTCCCTTGGAGTTGTCGAAATTCCCTCTTTCTCTCTCTCTTTGAATTGTCGAAATCTCCTTGATATTTATAGGGCTAGGCCAAAGTCCTTTTTTGAGGAGGAGTTTGAGTTGGAATTAAATTATCTTTAAAGAATATAATTCTTTATTATAATTTTATTCCTATTAGAACTTCTCCTATCCTCTTGGAATTTAATTCTTCTTTAATCTCTGCATGGCAATCAAATTCCTTTGGGCTTGGACCTTGTTCCATGTCATCTTGGGCTTGTAAAATCATGAATTTCGACATCCATATTGCTTTTGGTCTTTGTCGACAAATGCCATGGCAACTGGCTCGGCGTCTCCTTCATGCACTGCCCTGGCAACTAGCTCGGCATATCCTTCATGCATTGCCCTGGCAACTAGCTCGGCATTGCTTTGGCAAGTGATCCTGCACATACATACACGAAAACACACCAAAGCAGCATCTATTTCCACAAAAATCACCAAGTTATGTAATCAAGCTCAACAATTGAAGGAATCATGGATTAATGCATGAATGGCTAACTATGCAACTATTATGAGCCTAAGTCTAACAATAATATGAGTAAAAAGGGTAAGAAAAATAGTACTTTTGAACACTTATCAGTGCGCAAAGTGTGGGAAGTATGCATCTAGCGTTCGTTCACTCACTTAGCCAATTTACTTTCTAAACTCAGTTTTGTTATTTTCTATATTTTTCATGCCGAAGGGTATTGGCATTATCTTTTAGATTGCTTCATGGTATCATTTAGCATGAGTGATAAGGGGGAGCATGCCATGAATCCCCACCTTAATCCAGTTACCATTAGGCTTTCTCTTCAACTCATACACTAAGGTTTTGGACTTAATAACTAAGAGGGAGCATACCATGAAGCCCTAAGTACTTATTATCCCTAGGTAGAGGAGAGTTAAATTTTTTTCTTGCCTTGGCAGAACATTGTTGCCTTATTTACATTTAACCCTGGCATCAGTTTTCTTCTTTTTCCAAAGCTGAGGATAGTTTCAAATTACCTAAGTTTTTTAGGGAACTAGATATATACCACGTGTTAAGTGTATAAACAATTACCTAAACTAGAGATCAATTGTCATGGCATATAAATCTACTGGAATGGCAAACTAAAAATTATAAACTCATCATCAAGCAAACAAGTAGATCAAAATAAGCTTTGCAAATAGTTTTTAACAAACTTCAAATTTAAGCCGAGATAAAATTTTCTTTTTCACTTTTTTAATGGTTCGGTATGCAACACTCTACATGAACTACATGGCAAACAAAAAAGATTAAACATGAAATGCATGACATGGAATAAATGTAAGAAAATGCTCTCCCCCAAACCCAAGATGTGCATTTTCCTCAATGTATGAAACAACACATATATACAGGAAAAACAGAAAAATAAAAATGCAAGAACATGAAGATCCAAAAAAAATAAAATGCCAAATAGTTAGGTAGAAGAAGACTCCTCTTCTGATGAGGCTCTATTCTGTTTAGCACGAGCTTCTTCTTCTTTTCTGATGAGGCTCTATTCTATTTTCCACCAACTCTACTTGGTGGCAGTAGTGGAGGCTCCAACATCCTCCTTCTGCTTGGCAGGCTTAGCAGGTGGTGTGATTGGCGTTGACTTCAGTTTGGTGGCAAGAATCTCTTCCGACTCAAAAGAGGAGGTGGTTCTGGCATATTCAACATGCACCGAGGATAGAGGAACTGTTGCCTCAGACTCAAAATTATCAGAAATAACTGGACTGGTATAACTGGCTGGCTTAACTGGACTGGCTGGCAGGACTGGACTGGCTGGCAGGACTGGACTGGCTTGTCGAGGATCACTATCAGTTGGCTCGGCAGGAAAAGGTGGAAAGACATGAACCATATCATGAGAGAGTTTCACAAGGACCTCCCTAATAATGGGATCTCATTCTTTGGTATAGTGTCGCATCTTCGCATTGAGCTTATTCGTCTTCTCTAATTTTCAGAGAATAATCTCCTAGAGGGAGTACACCTAGGACAACACTGCCAGCGAGTTGGCTGGCATGGTCTCTAGAACACTTGCTGGCTCGGCCCTCGGCTTTTGCTTCGGCGTGGCTATCTTGGCCACGCCCTTTCCCTTTTACTTTGGCTCTTATCTAGTAAGGTTTCTCTAGATATGAGTATTGATGGTCGTACCCTTAATCACTTGGCCGTGATCCTCACCATCATAGGCACTTTGGTAGCATACTTGTAAGTTTCATCGATAATAATTTTGCCAACATTGATCTGGCACCCTTTGATAATACAGTGTAACAGGATAAGTCGGTCCTTCAAGACCGTTTCATTGTGCGATGTGGGTATAAGATTGTGCTTGATGAAATGGTTCTATCCCCGCATCTGAGGCTTTAATGCCAGCCTCTTAATGGTTCGGTGGCTGGTGGATGAAACAGTCCAGGTTGTGCCAAGCTCGCATAGGTCTGCCAGAATCTTCTTTCTCTTGGCTGCATTTATAGACTCAGCGTACTTAAAGTATTCATCTCCTTCAGTTGGCAAAGAGAAAAGATAATTAATGTAACCTTCATCGAAACGAATGCATTTACCCCGAATCATCAAGAATGGAGAATCCTTGGTCACGAGATGGGCATAAAACTCTTGCACGATGGTGGCAAACACCTTCCCCTTCTGCTGGAAAAATGAATTCCACTTATGCATATCAACGATGGACATGAACCCCGACGAGAATCTGATAGTGGCATCAAATTGGAAGTCAAAGTGTTTCTCATAAAGGAATGACCTTGAAGAGAAGCTCTCATCGAACTTCTTGGATTCACAGTTTTTTCCAAAATGATCTTAATCTCTTTATTGGATATCTCATCCTGTCCATTTGTTTGTGGATGGTATGTTGTGGCGATTCGCTGCTAAATCCCATACCTGCACAATGCTTTAGAAATTAATTTACATTTAAAATGAATACCCTCGTCATGAATAATCATTCGAGGGGCACCAAATCTAGTGAAAATATTTTTGTGCAAGAACTTGGCAATAGCCTTGGCATCATTTGTTGGCAAGGCAACAGCCTCTACCCACTTTGATACATAGTCAACAGCCAAGAGAATGTACACATTACCGACCGATGGGGGAAAGAACCCATAAAGTCGATCCCCTACACATCAAATAAATCCACTGGCAAATGTTTTGGAGTGGTAATTCCTGTCTGCCAAAGATGTTCCCTATTCCTTGGCATCGATCGCATGCCTTGGCATACTCATGGGCATCCTTGTACAATGTGGGCCAAAAGAATCCTGACTGCAAAACTTTGGTAGTAGTCTTCATCCCAGCAAAATGTCCTTCATATGGTGCAGCATGGCATAGATGCAATATATGTTGTTGCTCATCCTCTAGCACACACCGACGAATCACTTGGTCGGCACACTACTTGTACAACATGGGCTCATCCCAATAGTATTGCCTCACCTCTCGTAAAAAACTTTTCTTGACATTATATACCAAATCTGATGGCAGAATATTGCTTACCAGGTAGTTGACTATGTTAGCGTACCATTGTATAGCATCAGCTGCAAGCAAATAATCATCAGGGAATTCGTCTCTAATTATAGTGGACTTACCATCCTCAATGTGATGCTCCAACCGAGAGAGATGGTCAGCTACTAAGTTTTCACTGCCTTTCTTATCTCTAATCTCTAGGTAAAATTCTTGAAGTAAGAACGTCCATCAGATTAGTCTAGGTTTGGCATCCTTCTTTGCCAAGAGATATTTCAACGCCGAATGATTTGTATATAAACCAAAACCTTATTACCAATTATATAAGATCTAAATTTATCGAAAGCAAATACAACCGCGATGAATTCTTTCTCGGTTGTAGAGTAATTAAGTTGTGCTTCATTCAAGGTTTTGTTGGCATAGTAGAAGGCATGGAACATCTTGCCACGCTGTTGTCCTAGAACTGCTCCAACGGCATAATCGTTGGCATCGTACATGAGCTCAAAGGGCTCATTCCAATTCGGTGCCACGACTATGGGGGTATTAATCAATCTATCTTTAAGCTCCTGAATGCTCTCAAACAATAATTGTCAAAAGTAAAAGTGGCATTATGTTCCAACAATGAGCATAAAGGTTTAGCAATTTTCGAAAAATCTTTAATAAATTGCCGATTAAAACCAGCATGACCTAAAAAACTCCTTATACCTTTAACACTTGTTGGATGTGGTAATTGCTTAATTACCTCCACTTTGGCTTGATCAACTTCTAGTTCTCTCTTAGTTACCTTATGATCGAGAACAATGCCCTCCTTCACCATGAAGTGGCATTTCTCCCAATTCAACACTATGTTTGTCTCCAAACATCTCTTCAAAACTTGCTCCAGGCTATGGATGCATTCCTCAAATGTTACACCAAACACTGAGAAATCATCCATGAATGCTTCTACATTGTGATCAATCATATCAGAGAAAATGGACATCATGCAATGTTGAAATGTTGCTGGCGCATTACACAGTCTGAATGGAATCCTTCTAAAGGAAAATGTCCCATAGGGACACATGAACGTGGTCTTCTCTTGGTCGTTAGGGGCGATGGCAATTTGATTATATCCCGAATAACCATCTAAAAATAGTAAAAGGCTTTACCTGCTAACATGTCCAACATCTAGTCAATGAAAGGCAATGGGAAGTGGTCCTTCCTTGTAGCCTTGTTCAACCTTTTGTAATCCATGCACACCCTCCATCCAGTGAGGGTTCTAGAGGGAATCAATTTGGCCTTACTATTTTGGATCATAGTCTTGCCACCTTTCTTTGGCACACACTGCACTAGGCTAACCTAAGAGCTATTTCAAATGGGATAAATGATCCCAGCATCCAACCATTTTATGATCTCTTTTTTTACAACCTCTTTCATGCTTGGGTTTAGCCGCCTTTGTCCTTCAATTGGCCTGCCATTGTATTCCTCTAGTATGATCTTGTGTATGCAAATGGTTGGGCTAATACCTTGGATGTCTGCAAATGTCCAACCTAACACTTGCTTATAATCTTTTAGTATTGCCAACAGTCTTACCTCCTAATCATGAGTGAGATTAGTGGCAATAATCACTGGCAGAGTCGAGTTCTTACCTAAATAAGCATATTTTAAGTGTTTTGGCAGGGGTTGAAGCTTCAACTCTGGTGGTTCCTCAATAGATGGCTTTGGTTTCTTTATCTCTCTGCCGACCAAATGGAGTGGCTCGAAGTAACTTACATCTTTAACCTCCAAGACTGATTCCACAGGTTCCTCAAACAGTTCTGCTATGACATCAAGCATGTCGTCATCACTTGCTATATCCTGGCACAACTATGCCAAGTCCAAAGTAAATATGGAGTCCATCATTTCATCGGCTTGACATTCATCAGGTTTATCTGCGTATTTCAAAGCTTAAAACACGTTCAAAGTAACATGTTGATCATTCATTTTCATAGTTAGTTTCCCTTTATCCTGCCAGTAGCAAGAAACGGCCTACCCAAAATAATTGGCATATTAATATCAGCTTCATAATCTAAAATGATAAAATCAGCTGGGAAAATGAATTTGTCTACCTTTACCAACACATCATCAATCTTACCTTTGGGATGTGCATAGGATCGGTCTGCCAATTGAAGTGTCACCATGGTAGGTCTTGCATCTATGCCAAGCTTCTTGAAAATTGATAGTAGCATCAAATTGATGTTGGCTCCCAAGTCGCACAACGTTTTCCCCATGAACTTGTCGCCAATTGTGCAAGAAATAGTAAAAATCCCTGGATCTTTAAACTTTGGTGGCAATTAGTTTAGGATAATGGCACTGCATCCCTCAGTGAGAGGAACAGTTTCAAATTCTCCCAACTTCCTCTTTTTTGGATAAGATGTCCTTCATGAATTTTACATAGTTGGGCATTTGTTCAAGGGCTTCCACCAATGGAATGTTAATTTGAAACTGTTTAAGCACTTCCAAAAACCACTTAAATTGCTGGTCCTGCTTATGCTTTTGAAGTCTTGCTGGAAATGGTGGTGGTGGATATACATATGTCGGTGCTGCCGGCTTTGCCGAGGCAGTGTTGGCATCTGTTTTGGCAATAGTCTTCTTATCATCATTGCTGGCGTCATTGTTCATATTGGGACTGGCATACTATTTGGCACTCTTACTGGCATGATCGTTGGCATCATCTACTTTCTCCTTCTCTACTTCTCTGGGTATGTCTGCTGGCACAAGCTTTGCATCCTGGCTGACGACTGGATACTTGGCAGTCGCCTCTGTTTCGCACTGCTTACCACTCCAAAGAGTTATTGCCTTGAATTGTTCATTTTCTTTGTGCCGAGCATCTTCTGTGTCACTTGGCAAAGTACCTTTAGGTCTATTGATAAGTGCATTAGCAATATGCCCAATTTGTATTTCCTAGTTTCTTACTAATGTCGTTAAACTTTGGACTGTTACTTCATTTCGCTCCATATATTGTGTAAGATCTCCTCCTTGGTTGCTTCCTTGCCCTTGCTAGAAATTATTCTGAGCTTTCTGTGGCATGGTATTTTGATAAAATGTTGGCATGGCATTGTTGTTCTTCCGTTGGATGTTTTGTCACGGGGCATTGTAGTGATTGCCTCATTGATTTCCCCAAGCTAAGTTAGGGGCTGTCTCTAACCTGTATTATAGGTATTAGCATTATAAAAATGACCAGCATTCCTAACAAAATTTACTAACTCAGGATTAATAGAGCATTCATCCACATGGTGGTTTTCTCCACAAATGGTGCAAAATTGATCCAGTGCTTTGACTTCTCGGGCCTCATTGTTCTTTTGCAACGTTCTCACCATGCTAGTGAGGTTTGAAATCTCGGAATGAATGGAAGTGAGTTTATCAACTTTCAACTTCCCACTGGCTTTAGTCTCAGTCCCAAGTCTAGCAACAGGATACTCGAAGTCATTGATCAAAATTCTCTCAAGGATATCAACAGCCTGAGTGTAGTTCTTATCAAGCAACGATCCGGCTGCTGAAGCATCCACAATAGTCCTTGTTTGTGCATTCAATCCGTTGTAGAAGGTTTGTATTTGGGTCCAATTTGGAAACCCATGCATTAGATACCTTCTCAACAAATCTTTAAATCTTTCCCAGGCTTCATAACGAGTTTCATCCTCGGCCTTTTTAAATGTAATGATTTCACCACGCAACTTGGCACTGAGTGTTCGTGGCTGAAACCGCGTCAGGAACTTCTGGAAAAGGTCTACCCACGAAGTAACTGATCCTGGTGGCAAAGAATTGAGGCATGGCATTGTTGTTCTGCCATTGGATGTTTTGGCGGGGAAATTGTAGTGATTGATTTCCCCAAGCTATGTTAGGGTGTTGTCTCCAACCTGCATTATAGGTATTAGCATTATAAAAACGACCAGCATTCCCAACAAAATTTACCGACATAGAATTAACAGGGCATTCATCCACATGGTGGTTTTCTCCACAAATGGTGCAAAATAGATCCAGTGCTTTAACTTCTCGGGCCTCATTGTTCTTTTGCAACATTCTCACCATGCTAGTAAGGCTGGAAATCTCGGCATGAATGGACGTGAGTTCATCAACTTTCAACTTTCCACTAGCTTTAGTCTCGGTCCCAAGTCTAGCAACATGATATTCGAATTCATTGATCGAAATTCTCTCAAGTATATCAACAGCCTCAGTGTACTTCTTATCAAGTAACGATCCGGCTGCTGAAGCATCCACAACAGTCCTTCTTTTTGCATTCAATCCATTGTAAAAGGTTTGTATTTGGGTCCAATTTGGGAACCCATACATTGGACACCTTCTCAAAAAATCTTTAAATCTTTCCAGGCTTCATAAAGAGTTTCATCCTCTGCCTGTTTAAATGTAATGATTTCACCACGTAACTTGGCACTGAGTGTTGGTGGCTAAAATCGCGTCAGGAACTTCATGCAAAGTTCTGCCCACGAAGTAACTGATCCTGGCAGCAAAGAATTGAGCCATGCCTTGGCTCTGTCTCTCAAGGAAAAAGTAAACAATTTTAGCTTCACAGTATCTCCAGATACTCTAGTTTGTTGAAACAGTTGGAATATCTCCATGAATTGTTTGAGATGTTGTCTCAGGTCTCCAGTAAGTGCTCTATCGAATTGACCTATATTCAAAAGAGTTTGGATCATTACGGGTTTAAGTTCAAAGTTAGGCTCATCGACATCAATGCCAATAAGTCCTGGCATGAGATTTAAAATGTAAGGTGATGGATGTTCTCGGATTGGCCCCTCTTCTTCTTCAACCATAATTGGGACATTAGGAGGCTGTGGTGCATTGTTATTAGGCTGATTGTTAATGGGTGGATCATTATTCACCACACCATTCCTCTGATTGCCTTGATTCATTTCTCGGTGTTGCCTCTTTAACCTCTGCAAGGTTCTCTCAATTTCTGGATCGTATGACCACTCGTCCACCACTAGGTGGTTTATGGTCATACACCAGTGAAAACAAAGATGAAAACAAAAACAAAACAAGTAAAAATTTAAAAACAATCAAATCCGTTGCAATCCCCGGCAACTGTGCCAAAAACTTGTTGACTCTCAAGGAGATGTGTAAAATGAATGCTAGCAAAGGTATAAATGGTTTGTATTTGGGCAAGATAAACTGTGCCAAGAGTCTTTTGCGTGCAAGTATATGCAGTCGACAAATAATATAGCGCGGTAAGCTGAGTATCGATCCCACAGAGATTGACTTGGAATTCGATTGTTTAGTTTATTACTTGTTTTGAAAGAAAATATTGTAGTTTAAAAGAGTTGATTTTAAAACTAAGAAAAGAAAATAAAATAAGGCCAAAGTGAAGTGTTGGTTAGAAAGGTGTTTTCAAATGAATGATGATTGTTGGCAGGGAATACCTGGTTCAAACGTGGTTCATGCCATTGACAAAATTATCTTGGCATTGGTTGCCGAGCAGATTCAAAAATAGCAAAGCCTCTCTCGATGGTCATTGCCCTAAACTGGCCAAGTAAAAACCCCTATATCTCTATAGTGTATGTTTCCTTAAAACAATTTGATTTAAAAATCAATCCATACTCCGTGGGGGTAGATTTCACTTCTGAAGTAAGTTCATCTACTTGAACGACTTCTCTCGAAGCTTCCCTCCCAAGTGTTCAACAACTTGATCATTGTCAGCACAAGTCTGTTAAGATATTGGAAGGCAGTAAGCTAATTGTGCTAGCTCTCGCATTGGCACAGTACTTAGGAAAAATTAAATTATGCAAAACATACAAACTTTGCCAAAAGTATAATTATTATAAAGGAACTAAGGCATAAAAGCCAACGTTTAAAACCAAAACATCCCCCACCAACTATTAAATTAGTTCATGGTGTAGGGTTTACCAAAAACCGTTTTTAACATTACCATCATAATAAAAATAAAGAAAAACAACTTCTTCCAAGGGAATAGGCATAGGGGTCTCTCGATGCAGCCTTCCAGCCAGGCTCTCGGCCAAGAAGTCAAACCACCCTTCCTCGATTGCACCGACTATCACTCGCTGCTCTAACACCTCGTTTCGACCACCTATCGTCTCCTTTTCTCCGTTTAATCCCTCCTTAAATGCTTGATCGGTTGGTCTTTATATAAGCGTGTAATGGAAAGGATGAGATAAGCCTTTGAATTTGAAATGATCAAGAGATAAGAGATAGAGCTCTATCCAATCATTTTGATATCTTATCAACTTAGTGTGATAGCTTATCAGGCTAGGGCTGACGTCATCATGTCATGGCCATCCTGGCACACGAGTTTGGCACAACTTTGCCAACATCACTTGGCATCACCTTATCCACTATTTTTTTGGAAGTTGATCCAATTGCGATCTTTTAGGAGCCTGATCCTTTACTATTTTTTCGGGGGTTCATCTCTTCTTGGCATGTCCGCTGGCATACCTCTCTGCCAACAAATGCTTGGCACTCATCTGGTCCTTTCGTGCCTGCAACATCTGGCATTCACCTTGGCATTCCTAACTGCATCCTGCGTCCACTCCTACTGCCATTCCACCTGCCAACCTGCGGAAAGGCCACTAAAAACAACCCATGACACTGGCATAGGCAGCCTACTAAGTCTTTTATGTAGATGCATGATTCTAACAATCTAATGCAACTAAATGTCCTTGGAAACAAGCAAAAGCATATCAAAATAGTCATGAAAAAACAATACTTTTGAGGAGGTAACAATGATCATACTTTGTGCCACGGATCTAAGGTTTGAATTCAAGTTTGAAGCATGTCTTTGATGATTAAAGTCTTGGCAGGTAATTGTTAGTTTGCATTGCTTGAGGACAAGCAATAGTTTGAGTTTGGGGGTGTGTTAAGTGCTAAAAAGTACTATTTTTATAACCCTTTTTTCTCATATTATTGTTAGACTTAGGCTCATTCTAGTTGTATTTTTAGTCATTCATGCATAATTGCATAGTTTCATTCACCGTCATGCTTGATTTCATAATCTAGTTGTTTTTATGGAAAAAGTACTACGGGTGTGTGTTTTGCGTGTGCAGGATCAAATTGCCCAAGAAAGTAGGAAATTGCCGAGGCAATTGAGGAGAGTTGTAATATCCCAAATTTTGGCTAGTGACTAAATTGTAAATTTTGAAAGTTTAGGGGGTTAAACTATAAACCTTGGAAAAGTTTAGGGACTAAAGTGTAAATTTCCCCAACAAGTAATTTTATTCAGTAGAAGAGTGAATCCGATCGAAATAAGTACCTTGATATCGGTTTTAAGAACTAAGATGCAGAAAAAGGTACCAAATTTGGATCGAATAAAATTGTTAAGCGTGTTCAGGCCAGATAAATACAAGGATGGGTGACCTTCGGGAAGGTCCCATAAAAGTGTTTCTAATTGATATTTTGGACTCAGTAAGAGTAGAGAAAATTCGTATGGATTATCGGTAAAGGAATTCTAAGAGGAATTTTATTCTATGAAGATTTTCGATAAGTATCGGGAAAATAGACTGAATTAAGAAAATTCTGTATAAGTCCTTGGAAAAGGAAGTTTTATAGGATAATAGAGTTTATTCTCGGATATGGAAATATAGAATTTTTGGAAAAAATCCAATAGCTTAGAAAAAGGTAAAATCGCAGTATAAGTATTTTACGAATATCGGGAGATCAGATCGAATCAAAATTTCAGAGGTTGTTCCATAAGCCATGGAAAAGTCATAAAATAATATTTATGGAACACAAGCTGGTTGAAAATGAACTAATTTAGTTGGATTGTAATCGGATGGCAATTTTGAAACAAGCTAGTAAATAAAAACTAGTTGGAGGGCAAATTGGTCATTTTGCCCCAATGGCATTTTTGAAATATTTAAAAAGTTACAAGGTAATATTTGGATGAAGGAAATGGAAGATTTAATCTTGGCCCTTGATTGATGATAAGATCAATCTCAACCGCTGGATTAAAAGGGTGTTTTAGTAATTTCACTACTTAAATGAATTTAAAATTCATTTATACTTTACAAGTGGCTTAATGGGATGAAATAACAAAGATGAAGACAATTATTCATCCCAAAAATTCGAAATTTGAGAGGGGAGAAGAGAGAAAAATTTTCTAAGTTCGATTCAAGCCCCGAAACTCGATTTTCAGTTTGATTTGGATCAAAAGAAGGGTCGAGGTATTATGAAGGAAAGGATCGAGTAAAGCTTACTGAGGCAAGCTAATAAATGGCTCAGGTGAGTGCATTTTTATTTATTTATTATTATGCTATGAGATAGACTTATGATAAGTCAATCTCGAAGGTTAAAGGTAAATGATTTGAATTATCTGAAATGTTTGAATGGTTTATAAATGATTTAGGGTATGAACTACCCAATGCAAATTTCTATATATGAAAGTGGTTTTTTTTATTTATTGGTATTATTAATAAAAAGGAAGGTTCATATTATTGAAATGTTGAATGTCCATTGTATGTCTATTGAGAGTCTTGGTGTATTGGCATGCCAAAGAGTTTGAGTATATTGGTTTATACTGCTACTAAGCAGGCGATACATTTAATACTGCTACGAAAGGCGAGACGGTGAGTTGTGTTTTACAACTATGATCCAATGAAGGTTATTAATGTCGTTAAGTTACGGTAGTGTTTCTAGTGATACACTAGCATTGATCTATTGATCCAAACACAACTAATTAGTTGTTGCGGGCACATGTGCATTACTCATCAGTATACATTTAATACTGCTACGGCAGGCGAGACGGTGAGTTATGTTTTACAACTATGATCCAGTGAAGGTTATTAATGTTGTTAAGTTACGGTAGTATTTCTAGTGATACACTAGCATTGATCTATTGATCCAAACACAACTAATTAGTTGTTGCGGGCACATGTGCACTACTCATCATTAAACTCGCATGCCAGGCATTCTCAATTACATTACCTTGGGCTATGAAATGAATAAAAAGTAACAAGTACAAGTGATCTAAAGTAAAGTGAAAGTGATATGATTCAAATGAAAATAAGTGATTTACTGAATATTTGATTTGACGTGACATTGCCTTATATATGTATATGAGATGTTGATTTTTATAGGTTACATGACAAAGGAACGACTTCGATAAATCATTCTATACGATTCTAAATTCTTATATGTTATATTTAGTATTTTATTTACTATGCAATTTTTATTAAAATTAAAGTGCTTTAATTTGATTTATAAGTTTTGCCTCACTAAGTTCGTAGTTAGCGTATGTTTGTTTCACACGTAGATTAAGATGGAGTATTTGAAGAGGAGTCGAGCATGTCGATCAAGCTTCAATCTGCAAAACATCAGTAGATATTATATCTTATGATAATCTCTAGTTGGCATGTAATTATTTAATTGCTAGTAGAGTATGATGCATTAAATTAGACTAAAGGATAGATAAGTAATCGGTTTTGATGATGAATCGTACATGAATAAAGCAAAATAAGGCATTAGCATTGTAACAAAATAAAGTTAAGGTAGAAAGGATAATTACTTTGCTAATAAGAATAATCGGTAATCGCATAAAGATTTTAAATTCAAGAAAGGGCCTAGATAGTGAACCTAGTTTTCACCCTGAATTGAACTGTTGTTTTTCAATAATTGCCAAATATGTTTTAAAATAATTAATTCGGGGTTGAAACTAGCTAACTGCACATAGGTTATGTTTTCAAGAAAACTGAGAAAGGATTAGATTTACAAACTAAAATTTGTAAATACTTGTAAAAATAAATTTATTAGTCGAGATTTCTTTAAACGACTCTGTAATATCTTTAATGTATATTCGATTTAAGAGTATACATTAAGGGTGTTACAAGAGCTACCGATTTCTTGAAGGATAAATCCATTAAATTCGAGTTAATTACGAGAAGCAAGGATAAATCCTAGAAAGGTTGGAGTTCCATGAAGAAATCAATGGGAGATTAAATTCCAAGAGTTTTATGAGGAGTTTTTGGAGGAATAAAAATATAATAATAAAAGATATTTATTTCTTTTATTCTATTTTATTCCAACTTAACTTCCTCCTCAAGAAAGACTTTGACCTATCCATCTCCTATAAATACAAGCTCTAGCCGCCTACCTCAAAGAGAGTCGACTTAGAGAGAAAAACCAAGGGGTTGCTCGAATTCTTCTTCTTCATTCTCTTTGTTCGATTAGATTATTGCTAGGGAATTTTTATCTTGTGTTTCTTTTGCACCCGACCATGAACTAATTTTATTTAGCTTGGGTTATTGTGTTTTTTCGATTGTGAGAACGATTGGATTTGTTTAGGTATTTGAGTTTGCAATTTTAATTCAAAGTTTGTTCATTCTTGGTTCTTAATTTTGCGAGTGAATTGGGAGAGGATCTTGTGAATTCATCCATTTATCTAATATCGGGAGAGTTAGATTCAAGAAACGAATGAGCATGGTCTTTATTCAATCAATCGATGGTGAAGACTAATTCGACTTAGGGATAAGTTGCGAATTTCAACGGCTAAAAGGAGCGCAAGATAGGTTGTTGTCCACCCTTGGTTCACGCAGGGATGTATTATCAAGGCATTCACAATTAACAGTGTTTCGAGTTAGGGATATCGAGAAACCATTAAAGAACGCTTTGCAGAACTTTGAAGGTTGTCGCCCAATTGCCCATGCAATTGCTCCATTCCCAATTGCCCAGGCAATCCGACTGGATTCAATTGAAGAGCGATTGAGCTACTCTAGCACTCAATTACCACGACGGATCATTCAATTATCACACCACAACTCACGATAACCCGACCTACTATCTCTTATTCGATTACATCTTTCTTTTATTTAATTGCTCTTTTATTTTATTGTTAATTATAACTCCTACAATCACCAATTTGTGTTTTTAGTTTCAGTGCGAGAAGTTAGATTCCCGAAGTAGCACCAATCCCTGTGGAGACGATATCTATTCTATACTATAACTTGTGACATGTACAATTGCACCAATTACGAAGCACTTAATACGCGCAAAAATAGTCTCGAGCAATTCCAACAAGAGACGAGGTCAAGTATTAAAAACCTTGAAACACAAGTAAGTCAAATTGCCTTATCTCTTAGTCAATCTGAATCGCGGGGTAAGTTGCCTTCTCAAACTATTGTCAATCTAACTCAAAACGTGAATGCTATTACTTTGAGGAGTGGCAAGAATTTGCAGGATTCCCCCACCAAGGATGGCGCCAAAAAGGAAGAAGGGAAGACAAGTAAACCGACAAAATTTTGGCAAGCTCCTTTTCTTGAACCCAAAAAGGATGGGAAATCACACAAGCCTGAACAAAAGAAGGGAGATTTCGAAACAAGCCAGGTAACCCAACCTATTGTCTTTCAACCACCTTTTCCTCAAAGATTCTCAAACACGAAGAAAGAAGAACAAGGAAAAGAGATTCTTGATACATTTCGCAAACTTGAGGTAAACATTCTTTTAATTGATGCTATCAAACAAATCCCTCTCTATGCCAAACTTATCAAGGAATTATACACAAACAAAATGAGGTTGAATGGCAATGAAAAGGTAAGGATGGCTGAGAATGTGTCCTCCTTACTTAGTAGGAAACTACCTCAAAAATGCGAAGATCTAGGTATGTTCACCATCCCATGTCAAATTGGCAAAGTAAAAATGAAAAAGGCCATGTTAGATTTAGGAGCATCCATTAATGTTATGCCTTATTCTATTTATTCTACTAACAAAATGGATCCTCTTAAGAGAACATGTGTTACTATACAGCTTGCCGACCGATCAAATGTCTACCCCATGGGAGTTTTGGAGGATGTTTTAGTACAAGTCAAAACACTTGTATTTCCTGATGATTTCTATGTCCATGACATAAAAGAAAATAATCCTACCAACCCTAATTTGATCTTGCTAGGGAGGTCGTTCATGAAAACATCCAAGACAATAATCAATGTGCATGATGGTACACTTACCATGGAATTCGATGGAGAACTTATAAAGTTTAATATCTATGATGCCATGAAATATCCTAATGATCCATGTTCTTTATTTGCTTTAGATATTACTAAACTTTGATGCAGGACAATTCCCATCCATCTTATCAAAAAGTCGATCTTGATTTAGAAATCAATCTAACCGATGTTGAACCACCTGACAAGCCTATACTCACCATTCATCCCCACCAACCTCTATGGCAACAACCATACAAAGTAGAAGTGTTCAAGTCCATCAAGGATAAACCTCCTGACGAACATCTTATCACCACAATATGAGAAATAGAGTGAGTCATGTCTAGCCAAAGACGTCAAACAAAGGTGCTTCTTGGGAGGCAACCCATGATTTTTATTATTATCATGTTTTTAGTTTAAGTTTTATACATTTTTGTTTCATTAATTTTTGCAATTTTTATATTTTTAGGTACAGGGGATAGAAGCACTCTGGAAATAAGGTGTGCCCACGCTACAAAAATTCCACCAAATTTCTTGGAGGGAAATTTTTCCCACTGGAGGGAAAACAAATATTGGGTGAAAATTTTTGGCACTCTTCCATACCAAAATAAGTGCATAAAATTAGGAAAGAATGGGGGAAAGATTCACTTTAATTGAAAAAACCTATCATCTTTAAGTCTTTCCATCAAATCAAAACTTTCCATCTTTAACCTTTCTTGGTTCCCAAGAACTTAAGATTCTTCATAAAGAGATAGCCCTATTTCACTTTCCATTCACCACCTTCATCCATAACTTCACTCTCTCTTTTCCTTAAGAATCTTAAAACACCCAAAGAATTTCTCTCCAAGAAACCATGCCAAGAATGAAGAGGCAAGCAAGAAGAGATGGAGGGATCATTTATGAGCAGCTACCATCGCTGGTCGAAGAACAACCGGAGAAGCCACCAGTTCACACCTCCTCCTCTCGCACTCAGAACCGCTGTCGGACCAGCCGCCTCCAACCAATTCCTCCCATGTCAACAACCTTGCCTTCACTTCTTCAAAATACTAAAAAAGGTTAGCCGACATTCAACAAAGAACCATCCAAGGTTGTAAGTACATCCACTTTGAAACTCTTTCTAGACTTGGATTGTTAGAGAATATAAAGAATTACTTTTATGCAATTGGTTGGAAAAACTACATGACTATTACCTTTCCAATTATGACGAATTGCTATGGGAATTTTATCCTACTTTCGAGTTCAAGGATAAAGGGTATGTTGATTTAAATGCTCCTGGTGCCATTAAATTCTGATTGTTGAACAAACAATTTTCTTTATCTATTACAGAATTTAATCTTGCCATGGGATTTATTTCTGATTAATATGCACAATCTAATGAAAATATGTTGAGCTTGTGAGACTATAGTGCATATTTCAAACCCGCAATCCTCTTTCAAGATTGGACGAAAAACACATCAACGTATAATCCAAGCTATTCTAAAGACCACGAACTCAAAGACTCGGCACTCAAATACATTCACCCATCAATTTCTAGCATATTCATTATCCAATATAGTGAATTCGGCAAGCATATTGAACAAAGCCGAATTTTTCTTCCTTTGGTGCATGGTAAAAGGAAGAAAAGTAAACCTCAGCTACTGGTTTGCACAACAACTTGCTGCCATATAAAATCGGAAGAGTAAACCCTTGATCCTTGGTTCTTATATTTGTCATTTAGCTTTCAAAGACGGCTTGCTTGCCGCAAATACTAACCTACAGGTAGTACGACAAATGGAACCAATCAATATCAATTGCTTAAAAATAATGAAGATGATCGACAAGGATGCAAGGGGGAATTATGTCATGAAGTCGCCTTATGAAACAACGGAAGAAGCCTCCTCTTCACAAACCATCACCGACGAGAAACGCCTAGCTCGCTTAGAATATAAAATGCAAAGAGTAAAGTCAAATCAAAGGGCATTCTTTGAGCATGCAAACTTTATCCCATCGCACCCCTACACCCCCTAAAACTGCCGCATGTCACATGAGGGAGCACTCTTCTCCCTTAACTTTTTATTTGCTTTCTTTTATTTTCTGCATGTAGGTTAGGAAACATTAAGGACAATTTTAGATTTAAGTGTGGGGGAGTTAACTTTGATGTGCTTAATTTTTGCTAAAACCATGGGATATAGTTGTATGAAATTGCATGCTTCTTGATGACTTTGAGTATTATTTTCACATGAAAATTTTTCTTGAACTTACTATGTTAAGACATTTAAGAAAATTGGATCCCTAGGTAAAGATGAGATTGAAATAGGAAGTAAAATAGGATTGATTAGATCTTGTTATACCTATAAATCATTTCTCAAATTAATTGATTCGATAGTCGGATGGATAAAAATCAGACACAACAAACCACTTTGTGAGAATTGAGCCTTAACAAGCATATATCTTATGCTTTATATTTTTCTTCATTGAGTGATTGTCAAGCATGATTAGATATCTTCTAGAACTTGCAATGTTATACATATCAAGACCTCATTGTAGGATTGAATTACTTGAGATGATTAAGGCACCTAGGTATGAACCTTGAGCCAAAAAGCCTATCTTGGTAAATATGACCGTTAGAGAACCACTTTTGAGCCTAAGCCTTTTGTTTGGAAATTAACCACATTACAAGCCTAATTCCTTTTTGTTGATTTCCCCAATTTGCACCCGAAATCAAAGAACTACACACTTACTTAAAAAGAGAGAAAAATCAAGCAAAAGAAAAGGGAGAAAATCTTGAAAACAAGGAAAAGAAAAAAAATCAAAGAGAAATTTGTCTTGTTTGTTCAAAAAGAAAAGAAAAGAAAATACAAAAAAGTGTGAAAAAAGTATGAATCCTTGTTTCTCCCAAAATTAAATTTGTGCAAAAGCTTGATACAAAAAGGGAAAAAGGAGTGTGAAGTTGTTCGATTTAAAAAGCCTAAAAGTCTTTCTCATCACACCTTGTCCTAAGCCATGTTACAACCAAATTCAAAGACCTTTTGATCTTGTAATTCGATCCAACTAGTGGTTGAGATATGATATATTTGCAAGCTTATGGTAAGTATCTTATCATGCTTTGACTTGAGTGTTGTTGTCCCTTAAACACTTTGAGAGATATTGAGTGAATCCATTGCGAGGGTATATGATAAGTCATTAATTTTTATGTTTTTCATATATTGAATTTCAATATGCTTGAGGACAAGCATAATCTAAGTGTAGGGGTATATGATAAGTCATTAATTTTCATGTTTTTCATATATTAAATCCTATGTTTTAGTACATTAATCTATCTTAAAGTCCTTGATTCTGTTCCTATTTGGTTTTGTAGGTGTTTTTGGGCCTTAACAATATTTCATACGTAAAAGCCCAATTATAGCACCATTTTGGCATCATTGGGAAATTTATCATGCAAAACCAATAGCACTCACAAAATAAGATGTGGGCACGGTGCAAGTCTAACTTTCTGACTTAGAGGACAAGCAATCCTACTACAAGTGGACTTCTACTTTTACCATAATTAGAGTAGTTTAGGGTTGTTGCATTTGATGTAAAGTGTTCCTCTTTATTTTTTCCTATAAATAGAGATCAAAGGGTGAAGAGAAATCACCAAGTAGCCAAACCCTAAGTTAGCCAAAAAAACCTCTCCTTCTTCTTGTTGCCGTCGACCACCATGAGTGGCTAAACCCCTTTTTCTAGTCAATTGTAGTTACAAGGATATTATTTCAAGCTTTTAGTGAGATTTCTTGTTACCTAATTATCTTCATCTTCATTCAAGTATTTTCATATCTTTTATGCTTCATATTTATGTGTATGTTTGGTTAAGTATATGCTACAACCAATTCAATGGTATTTGATACAAGTGGTAAGAAATCCAAGTTTGATTTCTAAAGGTATGAATTCATGTTCTTAATAAGTTAACAAGTTCATGCTTAGGAAGAATATGTGCTTTGGGTCTCTTAAAGATCATTAATGTTATTCGATAGATTATAATTTTTTAGTGGTATATATGGATTTAATCTTGATAATAAGAGTTAATCGTTTAATGGTATTTAATTGATTATCTAACTTAGAAGAGATTGGGTTATTTGGTGGTATTCATCTAATCTAAAACCTAGCTATTTGAGATTGATGTTGATTTATCTTTTGTGGATCAATGATCTAAATCCTTGATTTAATGCTCCAAGTTCTACCTTGACTAGAGTTCCAACCTATATTGATTTCTTCCTTACTTCAATTGCTTTCTTCAAATCAAACACATTTACTTGTGAATTTAACCTCTTAACCGCTTTATGTGGGATCGACCCTACTTGCCGCTACTACAAATCCAAAGAACAAGTAGGTATTATTTTTTGACAGATTCAACACCCATCAGAGCCAGATTAGAAGCAAAGGAAAAATCGAGGGGAAAGCCATCATTTAATGAGCACTTCTCGACCCTAAACATTAAAGAGATAGAAATGGGGCAACAAACATTAGCAAACTGATCTTGGACACGGCAGAAACCATTCCATTTCGAGCGGGACTTGGTTTCCAGGAACACCGGGGCCATCGGACCGAGAAACTCCAAACAAGGAGAAACATACAAAAGCCCAACAGAAAAGGGTAACAAGGTCAAAGAGCCAACAGAGACCACCAAATTCTGGATAAAAACCCAAGGCACAGACCACCACTATCAGGATGAAACTAAGAAAGAGGATTGAAACAAACCTGGGGATACATAAACGTTGGGAAGACATCCAGAGCAGATGCTTAGAACAAAACCCTAAGAGGCATCTTCAATCCAAGACCAAGCTCGAGAAACCGAAAACTAAGGCGCTGAAGCCAGCACCAAGGAAATGGTAAAGAGGAAAAAGACCACACCTCCACCATTGAGAAACTTAAGAAACTTGAACTGTCTCGGGACTCATTGATGCGCAACTTCGGAACTAAGAAGAAAACTAGCTCCTCACCTGAAGCTGAATGAAATCACCGAGGGGAGATCGAGAATGAAGGTAGACGGAACCCTATGATTTGGAGTAGTTTAGTGTTTTATTTTATTTAAATGTAACCAGTTAATCTATGAGAAAAGGTTTGATATATAAGCTTGTGTAAACTTTAGCTTATTTAGGACTTTTAAATTTGGAGTTTAGGAGTTTAGGTTGTATGATTTAGAATCTAGATTTTAGGGTTAAAGTTTTGAGTTTTTATGAGGTGGCGTCCATTTGGTGGTGGGTGGCGTAGATCGGGGTTTAAGATGTTTGAAATTTTAAGACGATTTCATGACTTTTGAGAGAAATTCTCAAAAATTTAATATGATGAATTAAATGACGAATTGAGGTAATTCTTATGGTGAAATTTGAGATTCATCGAGCATTGTATATGATGACCTATAATGGTCAGCGTAGTGATACATGATCTAATTGTTACAATAAATTAATTGGGCGACTTGATTGTTACTCTCTAACATCTAATAGTTTTATGATAAAAAATTCCACGTCAGAAAGACATCTAATATTTAATGGTCCGGTATTATGTTTGTGGCAATCGATTAATTGAGTTACTCATTTATAACCTTTTGAAATTAAATGACTACTTATGATTATATTAATAATGGAGTGCCATGTAGTGTAATTTGACCTAACTATTAATTAACGAACGATAGAGACAAATAATGATGAACCTTTAAGGTCAAAGAACGAAGAGTTGCAAACATCTTGTGAAAATGAGTGACGGTGTCAACTTTAATTTACCAAACTAGTACAAAACTTTGAAATTTGTGACGTGCTGGTCTAACTCAATATTATTATCATGCATTGTTTTTCAAAAGTAGTTGCCTTAGCCTTGGGAGCCTTGCTTTAATGGCAATTTGTCAAACGCACGTGTCTTGAAAATTACTTCAATCCATGCATGTATAGTTCTTCCCCTCCATGATTAGTCTCTAATTGTTCCCCACCTAAAACATATCATTACATAATTTATAATCCGTAAATTATATTACATATCATTTAGTTATAAGTTTAGTAAACAAAAAGTCATTTTTCCTTAAAAGTAATAATTTAGTCATTTGATAAAAATTTTGCGACAAATAGGTCACTTTTTAAAAATAACAATTAAGTCACTGAATTAAAATTTTGTGACAAAAATATCGTTTTCTAATTAAATTTGAAACATGGCATGGCATGATAGTAGTTTTAGTCCCTAAAACTTATACATTCTATCATTTTGGTCTCAATTCAAAAATAATTCAATAAATTTTAACCCTTCATATTTAAAAATTTCGATATTGCACCCTCCTGAAACACCCTCCGACCACTTTTCACACCGTATGCTTGTCCCTCAGCTTGATAATCGACAAGTGTAATAGCTCAAAAGACACAATCACTTCACTACTGGACATTTGATAAACTAATGAAACATAACCATTATTATCTTAATGTTGTCTGTTAATAGACATAATCACTCCACTAATGAATTTTTTAAAATAAAATTTATTGAATTGTTATGAACCAAATCAATGGAATGTATATGCTTTGGGGGCTAAAATTGTTATTATACCAAGCAGTCTGTTTCAATTTTAACGGCAACATAACTGATTGTTGCAAACTTTTAATTGAATAACTAAATTGTTACTTTTAGAAGAAAAGTGACATGTTTGCTACTAAACTTGTAATTAAGTGACATGTTTGTCACAAAAAATTAATTGAGTGACTAAATAGTTACTTCTAAAAGAAAAGTGACAGGTTTGTTACAAACCTATGATTGAGTGACTAACTTATTATTTTCAGAAAAAAGTGATATGTTTATTACTAAACATATAATTAAATGTCATGTAGTGTATTTTACCCTATAATCTATAACTATTATTAAACGTTATCTCCTTGCTCAATTTGATTTTGGAAGAAACAATTTGGTCAAAAGTTTAAATTTGAAGATAAAAAAATATTAAGGTTTTTATGAATATTTAGAGCATTATGAATTTATATATAATATTTACACTATAGTTTTATTTATAGAGAATAATTATATATAGTTTTATATATTTATAATTTGTTTTACTCGTATATCAACAGATTTGTGTCATATTAATGTTATTTTTTATGTCATATTGTGTTGTATAAATTTGTTATTGTAATTCAACTAAAAAATTTATATGTTAATAAGATGTCTTAACATATTTTTGCATATTCTTTCAATTTTAAAAATATATTAGGTGTTTGTGTCAAGATATTTATGTATAAAATATTATAAAATTTATATAATTTCTTACACACTAATAATTTTTTTAGGGGAGGAGAAGAGAAAATTTTGCTCCAAATGGGTCTATAACTTGCAGCCTAATAAAAGGAAATGTGTCAATAAAGAGCTTTTAACCACTTGCTCTAAAGACAGTTGAGTTGCTCTAAAGACAATTGAGTTACACATTAATAATTCATTATGTATATTTGAACACGCTTATATATTTGTGTCATGCTAATTTTTAATGACATTTTTCGTTATTTTGGATGTTTCTCTTTTTCATTTTTCAATTTACTCCATAACTTTGTCTTTTGTCACAAAATTCAAAATTGAACTCCAAAATTATTCACCTATGAATGGTCGAATTATAGTTTCGATCCCTCGGTTATACTTAATTTTGGGGTTTTGGTATTAATTCAAGGTTTAGAGCATTGTTTGAGATTTATGGTTAGGTTAGGTTAACAATGAATGATAGGTTTTGGTGGAATAAAGGTTAGAAAATTAGGGTTTTGTTCGAGCTCGAGCCCCAATTTTTGTTTTCGAGTTCAATTTGAGCTTGATAACTTTGAGGTTGTGAGCTTTTGAGTTTGTTGAGATATTGATTTTGATATAACTTAAAATGAAAAATATTTTTGGACTTAAACTAATTTACAAAAATATTTTAAGAGTTCGTTAACTTGAAAAATACGTTTGAATGGTTTTCAAAGGGTTTTTGACATGTTTAAATGCTTTCAAAATAGCCCAAGTATCAAAAACATGCCATGTGTACCGATACACTCTTTAGTGTATCGATACTCAGTCTGCCGTACGAGTACAACTATGCTGTGTACAGATACGCCCCTTTGTCCCCAAGTTTTGAAAAAATTCCAGTATCTAAATGGTGTACCGATACAGTTTTAGCTGTACCGATACCTTGTATCGTGTACTGATACCCAGTGTAAAAATCCCAATGACTCTTTCTATTTAAAGTAGATGTATCGATACTCTTGCACGTGTACCGATACCGACGAGCCTAGAAGTGCATTTAATGTTGGAAATAAAGTCTTCAACGGCTCTAATCAACCCCCATCAGCTAGTAACGATTATGAAACCATTAGAGGGTTTAAAAGTCCTCTTCAAGCAGTTATGGAACAATAAGAAACCAACTACCAACATTCAATGATAGAGAAAGTGTTTTAGTGCTCAATTTTGTCATATTTCTTTGTAGAACACACTTGTGAGCTTAATTGTTATATTTGCTCTAGTGTTAGGTTTTGGGTGTGTGCTTAAATTGCAAACATATTTACCTTGTCAGAATTTCCTCTTACAACCCACGTGCGCGGGTCTCTCCCCCATCACAGAGGTAGTCGGGCCTCTCCCAGGCTGCTCCAGCAGCCGCGATATCTGGCCATTCCAGGGCCGATGAACAGCGCTAACGTTCGATTAGCCCTTACCCTGGCACAAGCCGCGTCACCGCCTTCGGTTCATTCCCTCTGGCCGAGTCACCTGCAGAACACCAAGAGGGAAAGAAAAATGGTCAAGAGCAACCAAAAATTAAAAAGGGAAACAATCCCTAAATAGAATCGAATCTGGAAATCAGCCCTAAATTGATTCAAAGTCAAAACCAAATACAAAGGGAAATCCGAATCAAGCAAATAGAAAGGGATTTACAGGGATTCATGGGTTTTATTCCATTATTTTTAATATGTATTTTGGGTATGAAAATACCTATATAAATCCGATTGAATTTCATTGTAGAGGGACAAACCATTGAATTGTACTACAACCACACACCAAAAAAAAACGATTACATATTGTACACGAAAAATTTGTACTCGGATTTGGATTGGAATATAAGCTTGAAGCATTTTTTGAGGTATTTTTTACTATTTTTTTCTTTCTTCATTTTGAATATATAGAAGGAAAAATGGAGAGGATCTTACTTGTTCGAATCACTGTTGCCGGAATTTGTGTAAAGGTGGTGGCCGAATTCTTGAAATTTTAAAGTGGGAAAAAGATTTTAATTTCTTTTTAAAAAGGGAGAGTGTTTTTTAAATCAATTTTGGTATTTTAAAAGGTGGATTCGAGTTGGGATTTTAAAAGTATTTGAAAAGGGGATTTTTTTTACCGGCCACCGCCGTTAGATGGCGGCCGGTGGGAAGCAGCCGGCACGGTGGGGTTCACCGGTGTTTTTCATCCTTGAAGAACATTTTGAACATTTGTGAGAATATGAGAATTGGGTGTTTGATCCAAATTTTTGTAAGTGAGAATAATTAAATTTGTTTATAAAAGTGGGTTTTATACCCAAAACAAAGTGGGCTTATTAAACTCATTAAATCCCTCCGCCTTTTCCTTTTTTACTCTGCGAGTCACCGATTTTTCAATTGTTTTAGAATGGTCACTTTTTTCATAGATTTGGCCATTGGTTTTATTTTGCTTTTAATTTGGTCACTATTTGTTTAAGTTTCTTAAGAATCAAATTATTATTAATAAATTCATTTTTTAAAAATTTCCAACCCAGAAAGGATTCATATTTTTAAATAATTGTGTTTTCTCTTTTCTTTTGGTTGTTCATTTATTTATGCGTATTTATTTAATTTTTCATCTTTGTATGTTTTTACGTTACATTGTTAGATTAATTTCATTGAGTTTGTTTCTTAATGTATTGTTTAACAAATGAAACCTAATTAATGCGGTGTCTTACCAAACGAAAATGATGGGTTAGCACCATGAGTGTTGGCGCTGATTAAAGTTCATTTTCTGAATGGTAAAACCATTAAAATAGAATCATATTCATAAACGGACAAATAAATTAAATCTTATATGAACTTAAAAATTTTGACATTAAAATGTTTTGCAATCCCCTAGGTACCAATTTTTGGGCGCTATGGGGGTGCTAACCCTTTCCCACGCGTATCCGACTCTCGAACCTATTTTTTGTTTTCGCATACCAAAACCGTTGTTTTAATAAAATAAAATGTTTTATTAAAATGACCCATTTTTAGGTGATCTAATCACACATTTTTAAAAGATTGGTGGCGACTCTGTTTTTTTTAAGTCGGGCTCGAAAGGGTTGCGACAGCTTGGCGACTCCGCTGGGGAGATTTTTGTTTTTTTCTCTCAAAAAGAGAGTCTGGCCACAAGTCAATTACATTTTTGTTTTAATGTCAGAATTCTCTAAGTTCATGTAAAAATTCAATTTAATTTTCCATCTATGAATATGATTTTATTTTACTCATTTTAAAAAATTGGTTAAGCTCTATGCCTGAGCTTCGTCCCGATCGTATAAGTGAGGGGAAAACGTTTTGCTCATGTCATAATATTGATTCTCTGTATGAGTCTAGAAAGTACCTTCGAGACCCATATGCCTTATGTCTTCGTAAGGATATTGATCCTTTGTGAAGACATAGGAAATGGGTCCTCCTGAGTTGAACTTGATTCGTTCGAAACCTATAGTGGGTGGGAATCAAGGGCCTTGCTACCCTTAGTAGGGGATAGCGAGGATAGCTCGGGGACCTTTCTAGAACCAAACCATGTGTGTTAACCTAGAAGCCCACCCCATTAGAGCCATGTGAAAACCTTAGGCTTAGTATATGGTCAAAATTATTTCATAAGGATAATCTGTGGAAACATGTCTTGGAGTGTTGGAATGTACTGCCCAAAATTATTCATACAATGAAATTATTTTGGACCCTTTAGATTTTATTTTTTTTTTCCTTTTTTTCTCTTGTTTTCTTGTTTTGTATATTCGTTTATTGCATCCACATCTCACATCTAGAAGAGGTCGATTCTAAAGCACGTTGCTCAATTAGAAAAAGCTTTCGCCATGGATAGAAGGTACCTAAAGAAAGAAGAAGACAACATGGATGTACGTCACCGGTCTGAGGTCTACCAATGGGCAAAGAAAGTTAGTCAGGTGATCACGTGGCAGAAACACCAAAGTATGCTCACATCAGTTCCAAGAAGAACATCATGTATAAGCTGCAAGTGCTATGGGACTACTTCGACCGTGCAACCAAGAAGTTATTACAAAATGAAGATTTGTTTTTTTAATATGCCAATGAAGGGATGATTATTGGTCCACTCGACTTAGGGGCAATGTTAGAAGGAACCAGGAGCATGACAAGTCTGATAAAAGTAACATAACCTAAATTGAAGATGTAACTAAGCATGTGACGATGATAGTCAGAGAAGCTATATTTCTTCGCCCCTACGTCAGATTGATAGGGGAGGTAGGACCAAGGCTCCAAAGACTGATCGAAAAAATAGAGGAATTAGGTGCTCAGACTGAGACATATTCATAGAATATATCCTTAAAGACCTTTATCATCCAATGAAGGCTACTTCTAGAGCAATACCTTAATGGAATCGATGGCCCTTCGCTTACATTCATGTATTTGCATTTTTTATTGTTGCTTGCATTTATTTTGTGATCACTACATAAATTCACACATGATAAGAAACTAATAAATCACATGACATAATTTCCAAAATAGCAAAAACTTCCCACAAATACGGTACTCATTCTCAGTCTAGAGCAATGGCCATGGAAGACAGATTGACAACTCTAAAAATAAACCATAAGGGTAACCAAGATAGACTTGATAAAATAGAGAATGAATTGAAGGAAGAAATTGCACGAGCCCAAAGAAACACTATCAACCAGATAGCGGCTATGTTGGGATTCAAAGACCCAAAAAGAGGAAAGATGGTTGAAGCCGCTGATGTTTTGTCGCTCCAACCTATGATGACTTGTGTGACATTTCCACCAAAGAGGAGAGTCCATATCCTCATGGCAGGAACCTCAACTAATATTTCATCAAGGTCTAGGATAAACCATGGGGAAAACTAAGGCATTGGGGTGCGGGATCTCCATAAGGCAGTCGATAGGTCCAAAATGAATAAAAAGCTAGAAGATCAGCGTGACATGATCAAAAAGATCATCAGAGCCCTACAAGAAGCAAACGTCTATGATGGCGAAGATGCTAGAGATCTAAGTCTAGTGTCTGACTTGGTGGTTCCTCCAAAATTCAAAAGTCCCGACTTTAAGAAGTATTGAGGGACCACTTGCCCTTCGGCGCACTTGACCATGTACTGCCGAATAATTTCACCGCACTTGGGAAATAAGAAACTTGTGATCCATTGTTTTCAAGATAGTCTATCAGGGTTTGCTGCCCGATGGTATACCCAATTGAGCCGTGTCAACATACGAACTTGGAAAGATCTGTCAAGAGCTTTCCTCAAACAATACGAGCATGTGACAGATATGGTCCCAAACAAGATGATACTACAGGATATGGAACAAAAGCCCGACGAGAGCTTTCGCTAGTATGCTCAAAGGTGGCGAAGTATAGCAGCCCAAGTTCAATCTCCACTATTGGAAAATGAGGTTACTCCAATTTTTGTGGAAACCTTAAATGATACCTTATAGGACCATTTGTTAAACAATGCCATCGAAGGTTTTACAGACATGGTCATAAATGGAAAGTTGATATTGGCGGCCATCAAAAGTGGAAGACTCGGGGAAGAAGAATATAGCGAGCACCTATAACTTGAACTACTCCAACAATGGAATCTTGTCGCGAAGAAAAAAACTCGATTTTGGCTATAATTCATGCCTTCATAAAATAATGCTTCACGGCTGGATAATAAAGGAATTTCTCGAACATTATTGGGGTCATACTTAGAACCAACCCATTTGCTTTTGCCCGCGAGCATTAGGGGTCTTTTGTAAGGGCTTCTATGTTAATTTACTTGTTTCAAAGATGCATGTTTTTCCCAAGTGGCAAACATTTCTCATTTTTTTTTCATTTTCATTCTAGAATACATATTCTTTGCAGAGCCCTTATTATTGATTGTATGAATAATTCTTGAATCTAATCCCGAGGTAGAGGGGCAATTAAGTGTGTTCAGTATTAATGGGAAATCCCATATATATGCAGATTCGGAGTGATTTTCCTCTTAGACATTCTTGTTAAGGACTTTGAATAAAGTGATAACTCTAAAGCATCTACCAACTAAAGACTGCTTCTCTTCAATGATGTTTGTGCGTGAAATGACATTTGGCATTCCTTCTTTTCCCTTCACGAATAAGAAAAATATAAAAACCCATTATTGTCCCCCTTTGAGCCTGATATTTTTCTTGTGATTAAAACCCTAACCAAGGATCACTCCCCACACCAGGGGGCAAAGAGGATGAAAGGATATTTGCAAGCGAGAAAAAATGTCCTAAATTTAAAAGGAAAAAAAGAAAAAGAAAAAAATAAAAATAAAAAAGAAGGAAAATGAAGAAAGAAGAAAAAGAAAGAAAGAAAGAAAAAGAAGAAAGAAAATGAAAGCTGAAGTGTGAAGGAAAATCTGAAACAAATCATTCAAATGAGGCATGTGCTAGAAAAGAAAATAAACTCTAGGGTGAAAACCCAAAATTGACAGTCTAGAGTGATCTAAAGAAGAAGAGCGAAGATTTTATCAAGAAAATTTATCATAGGTTTAATTACCCTTAAAACATGTATTTGAGCCTATATATATTTGTTTGGAAACCCGAACCAAGCCTATATTACAAGCCTTTAAAGACCATTTGGATCACACATGAATATCTGAGAAAAGGAGTTTGTCTTTAGAACACATTCTGTCTTATTGAGTTAACCTTTCTTCAAGGACCTAAAACTTCTAATGTCTGATTGAGATTAGAAAAGTGGGAAATTTAAAATTTGGGGAGTGTGTGAGTCAAAAAGAGCCACCTAAAAATGGGGCACTATCCGGTTGATGGATTCATGACTTATTCATGCTATGAATTTTGGGGCATCTGGCTTTGCTCTTTTCCATGTTTGCCATGACTTTTTTTTCTCATTTCTAGCCTTTTCTTGCATCTTACAAGTAGGCTAACATAGATTCATGAAAAACAAAAGATTTCTTGGTATTGATCCCAACCGAAGAAAACCAGGAATGGATGTTTTCCATCGCTTCAGGAAATAATGAAGTGGCCAACAATTAAACCTCAGTTTGAAAAGGGGCATCAACTTACATGAGAAGGTAAAAAGGAACATGTGTTGAAGAGTCTTAAGTGGAACATGTTGTCAAACAAGATCCGCACATAAGGCACAAGATCCCAAAAACATGAAAAGGGGATAGAATTGCGCCTAGTGGGCAAACTGCACCACTAGTTGGGGCAATTTATATTGGCCAAGGATTCAATATCTCAAACTTTGATAGGCGCAAGAGGAAGAGATTAAAGCTCCAACATTGTTCAAATACATTCAAGGTGAAAAAAGCTTTTGCTGGAAGGTTTTGCATACAAACGTTTCAGGGTATCCTGTAGGGACAAGAATTTGAGAGCTTACAAGAAGTCATGAGGGTGTTTGGCTTTGCTCAAAATGGCATTATAACTAAACCCTCTCTTATGATAATGAGAACAATTTTGTAGACATTGGAGTATTCATCCAAGCTACAAGGAAAATATGGATTCTACTCCTTTAACAAAGGCTAAAATGGTGCTAATGAATATGAAAATAGAAAACAATCCTTCTAATCAGAAGTACAAGATAACTGGATTGAGTGAGCAAATATGCAAGGATCAGATGTCTTCAACGAATCAGAGAAATACAATGGCAAGGCTCAACCTGTATATCTAGACTGAGCGAGCAAACGTGCGAAGCAAAAACCAATTTCGATAAAAAAGAATTTGAAAAGCAAAAGAGAAGAGGTATGCATTTATATGTTAGGCATCCCTAGGGGCATGCTTATCATAATCATGGCATTTGTTAGATTTTGATAGGTATGGAACCTACCTATCCGTTCAGGCATGAGGAGAATGGAGCCTGCCTATCGATTCGGGCATGAGGAGAATAGAACCTGCTTATCTATTCGAGCATAAGGAGGATGGAACCTGCCTATCTATTCGGGCTTGAGGAGAATAGAACCCGTCTATCTATTCAGGCTTGAGGAGAATAGAACTCGTCTATCTATTTGGGTATGAGGAGAATAGAACCCACCTATCTATTCAGGCATGAGGACAATAAAACTCGTTTATCTATTCGAGCATACGGAGAATAGAACCTGCTTATCCATCCGGCCATGAGAAGGATAAAACCCTTTTTTAGTCTGCTTATCTATTCAAGCATGAGGAGAATAGAACTTGCTTATCCATTCAAGCATGAGGAGAATGGAACCTTTATTCACCTGCTTATCTATTCGAGCATGAGGAGAATAGAACATGCTTATCCATTCGAGAATGAGGAGAATGGAATCTTTATTTTTTAGCACCTTCTTATCTATTCAAGCATGGGGAGAATAGAACCCGCTTATCTATTCGAGCATGAGGAGAATTGAACCTTTTATTTTTTAGCACTTTCTTATATATTCGAGCATAAGTCGAATAGAACCCGCTTATCCACTAGAGCATGAGGAGAATGGAACCTGCGTATTCGTTCAAGCATAAGGAGAATGGAAGCCGCCTATCCTTTCAAGCGTAAGGAGACTAGATCCGCCTATCCATTCGGGCGTAAAGAGAATAGAATCGTCTAGCGAATTGGCAGTCGGTGAAAATCAGTGCCTTTTGTTCTTTGCTCTATCCCTGTTTCACCAGAATAAGCAAAGAATGGCAGTTGTTATCACTAGATTTTCACCTTATTTTACTTAATTATTATTATTATTATTTATTATTATTATATAGTATAGTAATATTATTAGTATTATTAATACTTGTTAAATAAAGACCCAATAAAAATTAGGAGAGTCCATTTAATTAAATGAAGTCCATAATACAATAATGGCCCTTTTTGGCCTAAGAATAGACCCTAGCTAACCCCATCTTTATCTCATGTGCAGCTTCATCTCAATCGTTGGATATAGGGTAAGATCCAACGGTCTAAAATGGATCAGAATAAAAGAAGAATGAGCCCCCACACACGCACCGCCATACGCTCGCACTTGCAGCCCACGCGTGTGGGTCTCTCCCCCATCACAGAGGTCGTTAGGCCTCTCCCAGGTTGTACCAGCGGCCGCAATATCTGGCCATTCCAGGGTCGATGAATAGCACTAGCGGTCAATTAGCCCTTCCCCTGGCACAAGCCGCGTCGCCGACGTCGCTTCATTTTCTCTGGTCGAGTCACCTGTAGAACACCAAGAGGGAAAGAAAAATGGTCAAGAGCAACCGGAAATTAAAAGGGGAAACATTCCCTAAATTGAACCTAATCTGGAAATCAGCCCTAAATTGATTCAAAGTCAAAACCAAATACAAGGGGAAATCGGAATCAAGCAAATAGAGAGGGATATACAGGGATTTTTAACTTCATATTAAATAGTACTAGTGTTTCGGTACACTTGTATTGATACGCCACGTGGCTTATCGGTACGCGCAGACGTAGATCCTTAAATGAGTCTTTAAATGGATTTTTAACTTAATATTAAATTCAAACACCTTTTCTCCCCAAAACCCTAATCTCTCATCTATAAAAACCCATCAAATTCTCCTAATTTCTCACACAACTCTTCAAATTCTTTGAGGATTTTTAATCTTTAAAACAAATCTTTGCTCTCTCATCAATTTGGTGCATCATCATCCACCCATTCATCCAAATTCCATAACTCAAGGTATAAAACCTTTTTTTTCTTTTTAATGTTGTTTTGATTTCTATACTTTTTTACTTAGTTTTTGTATTTTAAACATATACATACTATAATTTTCCAAGTTTCTGTAAAAAAATTCAAAAATCCAAAAAAAATTTATTCAAATATAAAAATATATCGTATAATTTTTTAATCTGTTTTTCAAATTTCTTTTTACCAAATTTTTATTTTATACTTTTATATGTTTTAAACTATTTTTTAAACGATACCTTGAATTATTGGATCGAATATGATGATTTATGCATACATTGTTATGTGCCTTAAAATTGTTTTTCAGATTATCCATGGCACCGAGAAAGAGAGCTAGAGCAACCGAGGTTAGCGAGTCTTCAAACGAAGATAATTCGGCTCGTCCCAACCTTAGTGTTATTTATCAAAAGAGCTTTACGACCCCAGCGACTTTAAATCACTTCAAGCAATATCAAAATTCGCCGCGAAAGAGTAACATTTATTCCATTTTTAAATTCTGAACGTTTCAAGTTTAGATATCTTCATCTTTTGAGGGGTAGGAATTTTATTCAATTTTTGACTATCTCCGGGATTTTATACCGTAGCCTTGTCTTGATTTTCTTTTCTAATGCTCGGTGTATCCCTAACGAAGACCGTTCTAAGGTCATTGATATTGAGTCATTCTTAATGGGGAATAAATTTTGCATTGATGTTCAAACTCTAGTCAATGTTTTGGGATGCAAGATGAGGGAATCAACGATGAGGACTCCATGTGACATGTTCTTGGCGGTTCTATCACTGTTCTTGATGCTCAGGATCGCATCTTACACTTAATGATCACTTGGTGGTTTCGACCATCCGGTGGAAAGTTTTCCACTATCTGACAAGTGGACGAATTTTGCATTAGATGTTTTCGTGAAGATAAGCAACCCAATCTTGCTCAAATTATGTCTCCGGAGCTAGTTCACCTCATCCAACATCGCCACACCTCTTTAGTTTTATCCTTCACTTATGGGACAACATTGAGTTACTTGTTTACTCAATTGGAGATTGATTGCTCGCAAGACTTTCCCGAGCCTCTTACCGATCCCCTTGATGAGCGCCCTCTTGTTCGTTCAAAGTTTCAATATTTCAATGGTGAGTGGCTACGTCTCGCTGAACTTCCACATGATGTAATCCTCGAAGTACCGAAAGCTCCTCCACAAGCCGCCCCTCAAGCTCCGGTCGCTCCACCAGCTATGGATGCTCTCATGTCTTATCTCAATGAGCAATTCACTATATTGAACGCCTCTATGACCTCATTGAAGACAACCATGAACGAAGGGCTTGCGGCCATTGATACTCGATTCACTTCCTTAGAGGACCGAGTTCAAGCAATTGAAAGCCAACAAGGTTCGATAGACATATCTCTCACGACTTTTCATGGGGAATGGAGACAATCTTAGGCTACTCAAACCCATGAAGAAGATGAAGATCAAGAGGACGGGGATGATGAGGATGCTCCATTGACATTCATTGCATTGCATACATGTCATATTAGGATCTTTATTTTATGCACCTATGTTATTTCCTTTAAGAACCTATGCTTTGATTTTAGTTTGTTTTTAAGTTTTAAGTTGGATTTGGATTATGTTGCTTTGAACTATCAATGATAATTATGTTGCTTTGATTATGATTTGAATTATGATTCATTGTTATATTTCTTGTTTCTATCATTTATTATCATTGATTTTATTCTAACAAAAAGGGGAGAAGAAATAGCTTAAATTTTCAAAAACGTTTTTAAAACCTATCTTAAAGTAAGGGGAGTTTTTCAAAAAAAACTTAAAATTTTAACTTGGTTTTGTTATATCAAAAATGGGGAAATTGTAAAACCAAAGTTTGATTTTGATATAACAAATTGTTTAAGGATCTATTTGTAAAAGAAAATAAAGTTTTAAGTATCTTAAAGACTCACAATTGACAATGATTTTTTAAGTACAAAATTATTCAAAGTTAAAAACTTAAACCCCATAAAATTTTCTAAGTGTTTTTAAAGCCAAACTCAACTTTTACGCCCAGACGTATCGATACGCCCTCGAGCGTTTCGATATGGGCTTAACTTAAACGACCACTGTAAGAATCTGTTTCGATATGGTTCCTTCTGTATCGATACGACTCATTCTGTATCAATACGACCTTCATATGGGCTAAGATTTTTACTCAAGTGTTTCGATACGGTGCCATCTGTTTCGATACGGCCTTCATACTGGATTTAAGATTTAAGAAGAGCATACTGATACGGCTACTGGCGTATCGATATGGTAGTTGAGATTTCTCAAATATTTTCATTTATGATTCGAACGTTACCTTGTCGGTTATTGGGAATATGCAATTTTGAAAATCAATTAACCCGTATCGATGCACCTACATGGCATACCGATACAGGTTCTGACAATAGCCCAAGTACGCAAGAAACCCCTTATAGCATTTTGATACTGCCTTGCCGTGTATCGATACGCTCTTTGTTTTACCTGAACAACGGCTCTTTCTATTTTTAGGTCCGTACCGATACGGCCTCCCGCATATCGATATGGTTGGTTGCAATTGAGCATTTATTGCGGAAAAATGCAGCCCAATGGCTATATTAATGATTCCAACAACCCAAACGGTTAAAAGTCAATAAGATGGTATAAAAGCAAGCCTTTGAAGCTACAACAACAACTATTGAACAAGTCAAGCACATTCAAGCAAAAATCCAATCCTTTTGAGCTTTATAGAGTCAAATTCTTGTAACTTATCTACCTTTGAGAGATTATATTGTATTCATTTTCATTCAAGTTTGGGTTTGTGTGAACTTGTAATTGGGTAAACTTATCTACCTTTGAGAGGCATTTTTCTGTTTACCACAATTTCTCTTTGTAAGAGTGTCTTTGATCAAGCTTTGGGTAGAAAGCTTTGATCGATTGTAACGGTTTCCTCCTAAGCCGAGAAAAAGGGACGAATTCATTGAGTGGATTGTTGAAATCCTTAGTAGGGTGTTGAGGTAGTGGATGTAGAGCTTGTTCTAAGCTTGAACCACTCTAAAATTGCTTGTGTCCAATTTTTTTCATTTCCATCTTGCACCCTTCAACTTTTAAATAGACAATTCACCCCCTCTTGGTCAATTACCATTGTTTGATCAACTCAACAATATTACACTAAACCCTAACTCTAAACTCTATATTATAACTCTAAACCATAAATTAGAACCATAAACCTTAAATTTAAACTCTTAAACCCTAAACTCCAAACAAAATCTTTTAACCTTAAAAATCAAGACGCTTGTGGAAACTTTTTATTTTATATCGTCACTGCATAAAATATTTTCCAAAAGTTATACACTTTCAAGTAAAATAATTTAAATTTTTTACATTATGGGATTAAATTATTAAAATTATATCTTAATATAAAATTTTAATATCATTTTTAATTACTTTTATACTCTTGAATAAAAAATTTAAAATTTTTTAGTAACATGTAAGGGTGAGCATTCGTTCAAGTTGAGTAAATAAATCGAGTAACTCGAGTTGACGAGCCCTATCTTATAACTCAAAATTTATTTGAAATTTTTTCGAGTTGAGTTGCTCGATTCTACGAGTTATGTCGAGAAAAGTCAATTTTTTCGCGTCGAATCAAATAAAATTTTTTAAAGTCGATTCGAGTTTTGCTCGCTACTAGTGCATGCACTCCCTTCGTCCCACTTATTTTGTCATTTGTTGACTTTTCCCAGATTCTAAGAAAAATAAGCTGTGTGAAATAAAATAATTTAAATGACAAGTTTACCATTAAAAAGTTAACTTTTATTTTTGTTGAAAAAATAAAAAAGAATAGTAAAATAAATTTTGTCTTATAAAAATGGTTGACTTTTTTAAAATGACAATTTAAGTGGTAAATTTTTTGAGGAATAACATCTGAATTTTATTAATCATCATGAAAAATAATACAATATAATGCATCAAAAAGAAAAAAAAAAGAGGACACACCACTAAGAATCTCTTACAATTGTGCAAAGAAAAGCATACACTTCTATCGAGATTAGCATACCAAAATTCAGAAACCTTTCTAAATTTTCTTGTTTCTATCCAAACGAGACGCTTTACGGGAGTGAAAAAAGGAGTGGTGAGCGAACAAGCTATCAGGCAAATTGCTCCGCTACCCAAATCTAATAACATCGGCAACCTACCATCAACCGAGTGGGAATCCATCTTTTTAAGACCACCGACGGAACCATAATCAGAGATTAGCGCCGTGAAGATCTCTGTACGAGCATTAACTGATCGCTAAGGTATGCTGAAATCATGCCACAGTGACAGAATGAAACGAACCACAATAAAACAAAGAAAAACGTGTCACAAAGACAGAAGAAACGCGTGCCACAAAGGCATAGATTTTTATTAAAATATAAAAAAAAATATAAAAAAAATAGATCTGATGATCAACAACTAATACTAAAATTAATTGCCGACCACTTATCAAAGAAATTAAACAAAATTAAAAGCGGCTAGGGATGTCTTTTTTTAACGGAAGAAAAGAGTTGAGAGCGGTTTAAGTGGTAAAATTTTAAAAATACAAAATTAACAATTTTATATATAAAGAATTAGATTTAAAAGCAATATTAATATGATGGTCCTTGTTATTGACTTTGCAGTTTGATTATGCAGCATTTTAAATGCAATTATCAACTCCGTCTGACTCTGACTCTGACTCTGACTGTGACCGCTCCATCCTCACCTCAAACTTGCTTAAGAAAACAACACCTAAACACCGTGCCTCACCGTCACCGGTACAGCCCCCGGCCGTAATAAGAAGCCATGTTTCTGGTCTTATTATTGCTTCCTCTGTTTCTCCATGCCTTTGCTTTAAACCAGGAAGGTCTCTTTCTCCTGCGAGTAAAGCAAAGCCTCTCCGACCCCTGCAACGCCCTCTCCTCCTGGGACCAACGCGACCAATCCCCATGCAACTGGCGCGGCGTTTTCTGCCACTCCGTCACCGGCCGAGTCCACTCCGTCGACCTCTCTCAGCTCCAGCTAGCCGGTCCTTTCCCTCTTTTCCTCTGCCGCCTACCTTCTCTGCGCTCCATCTCTCTCGCCAACAACTCCATCAACTCCTACCTGCCTCCCCAGATATCCACATGTCAGAACCTCACCACTCTCGATCTCTCACTCAACCTCATTGTCGGCCCCCTTCCTCCCTCACTCGCTGGAATCCCCACGCTCCGGAATCTGACCCTGGCGATGAATAACTTCTCCGGCGAAATTCCCGCCAGCTTTGCGCAATTCCAGACCCTCCAGGTCTTGAATTTGGCGGGAAACTTACTCAACGGCACCGTTCCTGTTTTCCTGTCAAATGTTTCCACTCTCAAAGAACTCGACCTCGGTTATAACCCCTTTTCTCCCGGTTTTATACCGAGCCAATTTGGTAATCTAACGAATCTTGAGCAGCTCTTTCTCGCTGGCTGTAACCTGGTGGGTCAGATTCCGTCGAGTTTGGGAAGGTTGACTCGGCTTCGAAACCTTGATTTATCCAATAACCGTCTCATTGGGTCGATTCCTAGTTCGATTTCCGAGTTGAAGAGCATTGAGCAGATTGAGATATATGAAAACTCTTTATCTGGTGTATTGCCGTTAACTTTAGGCAATCTAACCATGTTGAAGCGATTCGACGCCTCCACGAACGAGTTAACTGGGACGATTCCGTCCGGGTTATGCGGGTTACAGCTTGAGTCGTTGAATCTTTTTGAGAACCGATTTGAAGGGACTTTGCCGGAGAGCATAACAAGCTCAAAATACTTGCAGGATCTGAAATTGTACAACAACAATCTCAGTGGGACTTTGCCGAGTCAACTAGGTGAAAACTCGTCCTTACAATATCTGGATTTGTCTTATAACCAGTTCTCTGGTGAAATCCCAGAGAGTTTGTGCGCAAAGGGGAAGCTACAGGATATTCTTCTAATTAACAATTCATTTTCTGGGAAAATCCCGGAAAGTATAGGAAAATGTCAAAGCTTGGGTCGGATTCGGTTCAAGCACAACCTTTTCTCGGGTCAAGTCCCAGACGGATTATGGGGACTACCCAGAGTATTCTTGCTGGAGCTAGCAGAAAATTCTTTTAGCGGGCAAATTTCAAAGATGATTTCAACTGCTCATAACCTCTCAGTTCTGTCAATATCCAACAACGGGTTTTCGGGATCAATACCTGATGAAATCGGGTCATTGGGGACACTGGTTGAGATATCTGCTAGTGGAAACGGATTCACAGGTCGGATTCCTGAATCTTTGGTGAAACTTAGGCAGTTGGTAACGCTTGACCTTAGTAGAAATATGATTGAAGGAGGGATTCCGGATGGAATTAATGGGTGGGTGAATTTGAATGAGTTAAATTTGGCTAACAACAAGCTATCTGGTGGTATACCAACTGATATTGGTAGCTTGCCTGTGCTTAACTATCTTGACCTTTCCGGCAACTCATTTTCTGGGAAAATCCCAGTTGAGTTACAAAATTTAAAATTGAATGAGCTCAATTTGTCAAATAACCAACTTTCAGGAGAGCTCCCTCCCTTTTTTGCTAAGGAAATGAATAGGAATAGCTTTCTCGGGAATCCCGGACTGTGTGGTGACTTTGAGGGTCTTTGTCCAAAGACTGGTCATTCTAAGAATCGGAGTCATGCATGGATTATTAGATCCATTTTTTTACTTGCTGGCTTGGTTTTTGTTGTAGGGCTTGTTTGGTTCTACATGAAGTACGGGAGTTCCAGAAAGAACAAGAGAAGAGTTACCATATCAAAGTGGAGATCATTCCATAAGATTGGTTTTAGCGAATTTGAGATTGTTGATCGCCTCTTCGAAGAGAATGTGATAGGAAGTGGAGCTTCTGGCAAAGTTTACAAAGTTGTGCTCGGTAATGGTGACACAGTGGCAGTGAAGAAACTTAACAGAGGTGTTAAGAAGGATGATTCTTTAAGTACTGCTACTGAGAGAGATGAGTTTGAAATTGAAGTTGAAATGCTGGAAAAAATTAGACACAAGAATATTGTGAGACTGTGGTGTTGTTGCAACGATGGAGATAGTAAACTTTTAGTTTACGAGTACATGCCAAATGGGAGTTTGGGGGATTTGCTGCATAGTAGCAAGGGAGGCTTGTTAGATTGGCCCACTAGATATAAGATTGCTTTAGACGCGGCTGAGGGATTATCCTATTTGCATCATGACTGTGCTCCTCCAATCGTTCACCGCGATGTGAAATCAAACAATATATTGATAGATGCAGAATTCGGAGCCAAGGTTGCGGATTTCGGAGTTGCTAAGATTGTTAAAAGAGTTGGCGAAGGGGCAGAACCAATGTCTGTGATTGCAGGCTCCTATGGTTACATTGCACCAGGTTTGTTCCATGTTGATGCTTGTGCATTTAAATGAATCCCACATTTGGTTTCCCCTTTTTCATTTTGAATATTGAACACTTTGGTTCTTGGTTGGTTAATAATACTGTCATTTGATGCAATGTGATCTGTTCATCAAAGTTATTTGCTCAAGATTCTTTTCTAGACTTCAGTTTTGGAGTTTAAATCCACTGTCTAAGAGTAATAGGGAATTCTTGCTTCACTACAACTCATAGTTTAAGCTTAGATAAGTGACTGCATTGCCTTACTAACACGAAATTTGTTTTTTGCATTATGATCCCTTATAAAGAGTAGCTTGTAAGCTTTCTTGCAACCTCTATATATTACGACTTGTTTATCAATTTAATCATTTTGCCTTCTTTCTATGCAGAATATGCTTATACCCTAAGAGTGAATGAGAAGAGTGATATCTACAGTTTTGGTGTGGTCATCTTAGAGCTGGTTACAGGTAGACCCCCAAACAATCCGGAGTTTGGGGATAAAGATGTGCTAAAATGGGTACGTGTTACCTTTGACCAAAAGGGTGTGGATCAAGTAATCGACCCCAGACTGGACCTGACCTACAAGGAAGAAATTTGCAAGGTACTCGATATCGGTCTCCTCTGCACCAATGCACTTCCCGTTAATCGGCCTTCAATGAGGAATGTGGTCAAATTGTTGCAAGAGGCTGTGGGGAGAACAAGTTGAAAGCTGGTAAAGATCAAGATAGTGTAGTATAAGTTTAATTAGTTGAACCTAGAGAATCCCACTAAATTTTAAGTTCCTCCCTTGGGAGAGAAAATAGTACAGTAACAAGAAAAGGCACCAAAATTATTGAAAGTCCCCACTTTGGAATGTATACTTAAGCGACAATGGAAAGTGAATGGCAGTTTATAGAATTCTGAATTTTGCTTCTCTGTGCTCGTAATGGCAAGAATGCATTGCAGACATGAGACCTGTCGAGAACAGTACAATTGTAAGCAAATGTCTGTAGTACAATTGTAAGCAAATGTCTGTAGTACAATTGTATGAAGAGATTTAGGGGTTGCGTGCAATTTATAAAAGGGAGACTGTTGCGCGTAATAAGTGCTACGCAAATGTGCAAGTATACACGTCGCAAGTTATAGTATAAAAGATATCGTCTCCACAAGGATTGGTGCCACTTCAAGGATCTAGTCTCTTGCACTGTAAAAAGTAAAAACACAAGTAAAGGATTATAGGAGTTTAACTAATGACTAATCTAGAAAGCAATAAAGTAAAAGAAAAGATGAATTCAAATGAGAGAGAGATAGGCCAGATTATCTTGAGTTGGGGTGTGATAGCCGATTGGATCGTTTTGATAAAAGAGTGCACGGGCAACTCAGTTGCCGTGGCAACTTGCACAATGGGGTTGCCCTGACAACTAATCGATGGTTGCCTGGGCAACTAGTTGGGCAACTACTTGGGCTTCTGGGCAGCAACCTTCAAGGTTCGGCAGAGCGTTCTTCAATGGTTTCTTCTTATCCCTAAGTCGAAACTCTAGCTACTTGTGCATGCCTTGATAATACATCCCTGCGTGAATCAAGGGTGAACAACAACCAATCTTGCGCTCCTCTTAGCCGTTGAAATCCTTAACTTATTCCTAAGCCGGATTAATCTTCACCATCAATAGATTGAATAAAGATCATATTCATTCGTTTCTTGAATCTAACTCTCCCGATATTAGATAAATAGATGAAATTACGAGATCCTCTCCCAATTCACTCGCAAACAAGAATAAGAACCAAGAATGAATAAACCTTGAAAAAGAAAAGTGCAAACTCTTATTACCTAAACAAAAACCAATAGTTTCTCACAACCACAAAACACAATAACCATAGCCAAGTAGATTTAGTTCATGGCTAGGTTCCAAAGAAACACAAGATAAACAATCCCTAGCATGAACCCAATCGAACAAGAAAGAAAAGGATGAAGGAGGAGGCTTGTCGAAATCCTCCTTGCCCTTGATGTTTGTCGAAAATTCTCTCCTCTTGCCCTACTTGGACTTGTCGAAATTTCCCTATTGCTCTCTCTCTGGATTGTCGAAATCTCCTTGCTATTTATAGGGCTAGGCCAAAGTCCTTCTTTGAGGAGGAGTTTAAGTTGGAATTAAATTATCTTTAAAGAATATAATTCTTTATTATAATTGTATTCCTACTAGAACTTCTCTTTATCTTCTTGGAATTTAATTCTTCTTTAATCTCTGCATGGAAATCAAATTCCTTTGGGTTTGGGCTTTGCTCCACGTCATCTTGGGCTTGTTTAGTCCTCAATTTCGACTACCATATCACCTTTACTCTTGTCGACAATTGCCATGGCAACTGGCTCGGCGTCTCCTTCATGTATTGCCCTGGCAACTAGCTCGGCATCTCCTTCATGCATTGCCCTGGCAACTAGCTCGGCATTGCTTTGGCAAGTGATCCTGCACATACACACACAAAGCACACCAAAGCAGCATCTTTTCCACAAAAACTACCAAGTTATGTAATCAAGCTCAACGATGGAAGGAAACATGGATTAATGCATGAATAGCTAATTATGCAACTAATATGAGCCTAAGTCTAACAATAATATGAGTAAAAAGGGTAAGAAAAATAGTACTTTTGAACACTTATCACACCCCCAAACTCGAACAATTGCTCGTCCTTAAGCAATGCAAACTCATAATTACCTGCCAAGACTTCAATTTTCACAAACTTAGCTTTGAACTTGATTTCAATTCTCTGAACCGGGGCACAAAGTATGATTGGCTTTTTATTTTTCGGAAAACTTAGGAGTTACTCGGAATCAAATTATAATGCTTGTGAGTGTGTGCGGAGTTGTGTGCAAATTGATTTTTCGGATTCTATGCAAACAAGAGGTTTTCAAATTACTTCATTGGGTTCTTTTTAACATGATTTAACTAGAGCCAGTGTTGGGCACCTCTAGTGTTTTGTTTTTAGTTTTATTAAGTTAATTTAATCTACTAGAGCCGGTTTTGGGCACCTCTAGTTAAATTTTTTTAACACATCCTAGAGCCAGTTTCGGACACCTCTAGTGATCAATTTTTTTAGCACATGCTAGAGCCAATTTCGGGCACCTCTAGCATTCATCCAATTTTTATTCTAATCCCCCAATTTGTTAATTATCAACCTAAGTTCACTAGAATTCCTTAAATCAATCAAACCACAACAGTGTTTTATCAAATTTAGCATCATAGTAAAATTCTAAGTTTTTCCATGGTTATCCTAGAATAAAAATTCTATCAATTAAGTGCATTGGCAAAGTCATCATCGAATTTTCATCAAATCTAAGCAATTCTTGTTCCAATTAAAGGCATGGCAAGCAATTTATGTATCCTAAATGTAATACTTTAAGATGAATGTAACTAAACATGGTAACTACTAATAACAATCCCCCCCAAACTCGAGTGAGGCATTGTCCTCAATGCATGCATAAAATAACGAAAAATAAAAATAAAAATGCATACGAGGACTTACTCTGAGAGTTCGTCATCGTAGATGATTAGTTTCCTTTTGGTCGGTGTCTTGATTCTCTTGCTTGAACGCGATGGTTGTTTTCTTGTTGCCGGGATGTCTTTAGCTTTGGTTGACGTGGCATCAGCTTGTGCAGGCACGATATAGGTTGCCGCGGCATCTTCTTCAATGGTTGCCGTGGCATCATCTTGTTGTGAAAAGAAAACAAAGAAAACCTGAAACCTAAAGATAATGAAGAAAGATAAAATATCTCCTAAAAATAAAAATGAAAATAAAAAGAAAAAGAAAAAGAAAATATTGAAAAGAGAGCATGCTCATGCATCTCCTAAGTTGACCACTTCTTTGTTACGTTCCACATGGGCACCATTGTAGTGCTTCAATCTTTGTCCATTAACTTTGAATTCATGGTTGTCAGAGATGGACTTGATTATCACAGCACCATGGGAGAATGGTTTGACGACTTCGAATGGTCCCAACCATCTTGATTTCAGCTTTCCCGGTAAAAGTCTTAGCCGAGAATTGAATAGGAGAACTAGTTTCCCTGGAGTGAATTGCCGGGGCAATAGTTTCTTGTCGTGCCATCGCTTTGTTTTCTCCTTGTAGATTCGTGCATTGTTATAGGCGAGTGAACGGAATTCTTCTATCTCGTTGAGATCCATCAAACGCTTTTGTCTGGCACTTTCCCAGTCCATATTCACGTCTTGATTGCCCAGTATGCCTTGTGTTCGATTTCCACCGGTAGATGACATGTTTTACCATAGACAAGTCGGAATGGGGACATACCTAAGGGTGTTTTGAATGCAGTGCGATATGCCCAAAGTGCGTCATCTAGTCTTAATGACCAATCTTTCCTTGAGGGATTTACGACTTTCTCGAGTATTCCCTTCAACTCCCTGTTGGAAATTTCTGCTTGCCCGTTGGTTTGTGGGTGATATGCCGTGGCGATCTTGTGTGATATGCCGAAGTGTTGCAACATCTTGGCAATTAGTCTGTTGTCAAAATGCTTGCCTTCGTCGCTGATAATTGCTCTCGGCATCCCAAACTGTGTAAATATGTTTTTCTGCAAGAATCTTTGCACGGTCTTGGAATCGTTGTTGGGAACTGCAGCTGCCTCAACCTATTTAGACACGTAGTCGACGGCAAGTAGAATGTAGAGGTTGCCGAATGAAGATGGGAAAGGTCCCATAAAATCGATCCCCCATACATCGAACAATTCTACCTCGATGATGTTTTGGAGCGGCATCTCATGTCGTCTAGAGATATTGACCGTCCTCTGGCATCGATCACATTGCTTGTAAAAGTCTTGGGCATCTTTGTACAATGTTGGCCAATACAAACCGGATTGCAAAACTTTGGCCGCGGTACGAGTTCCTCCAAAATGTCCTCCATAGGGTAAAGAATGGCATTGCCGGAGTACATTCTGTTTCTCTTCTTCAGGGACACATCGGCGTATAACCTGATTTGCACATTGTTTAAACAAAAGAGGCTTGATAAGTGTTCAAAAATACTATTTTTCTTACCCTTTTTACTCATATTATTGTTAGACTTAGGCTCATATTAATTGCATAGTTAGTCATTCATGCATTAATCCATGTTTCCTTCAATCGTTGAGCTTGATTACATAACTTGGTGATTTTTGTGGAAATAGATGCTGCTTTGGTGTGTTTTTGTGTGTGTATGTGCAGGATCACTTGCCAAAGCAATGCCGAGCTAGTTGCCAGGGCAATGCATGAAGGAGACGCCGAGCCAGTTGCCATGGCATTTGTCGACAAAGACAAAAAGTAATATGGATGTCGAAATTCATGACTTTACAAGCCCAAGATGACATGGAGCAAGGCCCAAGCCCAAAGGAATTTGATTGCCATGCATAGATTAAAGAAGAATTAAATTCCAAGAAGATAGGAGAAGTTCTAATAGGAATAAAATTATAATAAAGAATTATATTCTTTAAAGATAATTTAATTCCAACTCAAACTCCTCCTCAAAGAAGGACTTTGGCCTAGCCCTATAAATATCAAGGAGATTTCGACAATTCCATAGAGAGAGCAAGAGGGAAATTTTGACAAGTCCAAGTAGGGCAAGAGGAGAGAATTTTCGACAAGCATCAAGGGCAAGGAGGATTTCGACAAGCCTCCTCATTCATCTTTTCTTCCTTGTTCGATTGGGTTCATGCTAGGGATTGTTTATCTTGTGTTTCTTTGGAACCTAGCCATGAACTAAATTTACTTGGCTATGGTTATTGTGTTTTGTGGTTGTGAGAAACTATTGGTTTTTGTTTAGGTAATAAGAGTTTGCACTTTTCTATTTCAAGGTTTATTCATTCTTGATTCTTATTATTGTTTGCGAGTGAATTGGGAGAGGATCTCGTGATTTCATCCATTTATCTAATATCGGGAGAGTTAGATTCAAGAAACGAATGAATATGATCTTTATTCAATCCAATGATGGTGAAGATTAATCCGGCTTAGGAATAAGTTAAGGATTTCAACGGCTAAGAGGAGCGCAAGATTGGTTGTTGTTCACCCTTGATTCACGCAGGATGTATTATCAAGGCATGCACAAGTAGCTAGAGTTTCGACTTAGGGATAAGAAGAAACCATCAAGAACGCTCCGCCCGAACCTTGAAGTTGCTGCCCGGTCGCCCAAGTAGTTGCCCAACTAGTCGCCCAAGCAACCATCAATTAGTTGCCAAGGCAACCCCGTTGTGCAAGTCGCCACGGCAACCGAGTTGTTGCCGTGCACTCTTTACCAAGACAATCCAATCGGCTATCACACCTCAACTCACGATAACCTAGCCTATCTCTCTCAATTGAATTCATCTTTTCTTTTACTTATTTGCTTTCTAGATTAGTTAAAACTTCTATAATCCTTTACTTGTGTTTTTACTTTTTACAGTGCAAGAGACTAGATTCTTGAAGTAGCACCAATCCCTGTGGAGACGATATCTTTTATACTATAACTTGCGACGTGTATACTTGCACAATTGCGTAGCACTCATTACGCGCAACAAGGCTCGTCCCAAAAGTAATGCTTAGCATCATGGCAGAACCGCTTCTTCCCTTGGTGAGTAATGCCATAAGGAAAAATACCACAAACAAGGAAATTTACTAAATCCGCGTACTAGGGTATTGCCGAGGCATGTGCTGCCGTGGCGACTACTCCCAAGATTGTCGAGGCGTGCGCGTCAAAGGCTGTTGCGGCGTCGAGAGTTGCCGAGGCGTGTGCATCCATGGTTGCCGAGGCGTCGAGGGTTGCCGAGGCGTCGTGGGTTACCGAGGCATCTAGGGTTACCGAGGCATCGAGGGTTGCCGAGGCAACTAAAATTTGTTCATCCAGGAATGCATCGCATATCTCTAGATCCGCGTCCTCCTCCCTATTGCGCTTAAAACGTGATAAGTGATCGGCCACTTGATTTTCTGTTCCTTTCCTATCCTTAATTTCAATATCAAATTCTTGTAAAAGTAATATCCAACGAATCAAACGAGGTTTAGCATCCTTTTTAGCAAATAAGTATTTGATTCTTTGAATGGTCCGTATGAACAATTACCTTTGTACCAATTAAATAGGATCGAACTTGTCAAATGCGAAAACTACTGACTAGTAACTCTTTCTCCGTTGTTGTGTAATTCACTTGAGCACCATTAAGAGTTTTACTAGCGTAGTATATCACATTGAAGGTCTTACGTGCGTTGGCCTAGGACTGCTCCTACCGCGAAATCACTTGCATCACACATGAGCTCAAAAGGTAGCGTCCAACTGGTGGAACGACAATGGGTGCGAGGCAAGCTTTTTCTTTAGGGTTTGAATGCTTGGGTGCAAGAATCATCAAAATCGAAGACTTTATCTGTTCAAGCAGATTACACAAGGGTTTAGTGATTTTAGAAAAATTATGAATGAACCTCCTGTAAAAACCTGCATGTCCAGAAAACTTCAATTCCTTTAACCGAACTTGGTGGGGGTAATCTCTCGATCACGTCCACCTTGGCTTTGTCTACTTCAATTCCCTTGGATGAAATCTTGTGGCCGAGCACTATTCCTTCATCTACCATAAAATGGCATTTCTCCCAATTGAAAACTAAATCCGTTTCTTCGCATCTTGCCAACACCCTCTCTAAATTGCCGAGACAGCCGTCGAAGTCATTACCAAAAACCGAAAAATCATCCATGAAGATCTCAAGGAAGTCTTCGACCATGTGTCGAAAAGAGCACCATCATGCATCTTTGGAAGGTTGCGGGCGTTACACAATCGAACGGCATCCTTCGGAAGGCATAAAATCTTTGTATGGGCATGTGAAGGTTGTCTTTTATTGATCTTACGGTGCTATGGCAATCTAATTGTAACTGAATAACCATCAAGAAAACAATAAAAGGGTTTACCCGCAAGACGGTCAAGTATTTGATCAATAAAGGGTAATGGGAAGTGATCTTTCCTAGTGGCTTTGTTTAGCTTTCGATAGTCCATACAAACCCTCCAATCGGTCACATCTGGTTGGGATAAGTTCATTATTTTCATTGCTTACCTTTGTTATACCTCCCTTTTTCAGTACACATTCTTGGACTTACCCACATACTATCGGAGATAGGGTATATAATGCGGCGTCAAGCCACTTGATGATTTCTTTCATTACAACCCCTTTCATGGCGTGATTCAGTCTCCTCGGGCCTCAATTGAAGGTTTGTGATCATCTTCCAACAAGATCTTGTGCATGCACACCATAGGGGCTAATTCCCTTCAAGTCGGCAATTGTCCACCCTATTGCCTTTTTGTGTAGCTTCAACATCTTGATCAGCTTCTTTTCTGCTTTCGGCTGTAACTTAGAAGAAATAATTACAGGCAATGTATTATCGGTTTCCTAAGTATGCATATTTTAGTTGCTCACGGCAATTGTTTCAACTCAAGAATCGGTGGTTGTTAAATAGAGGGTTTTTCGAGCTTACCTTCCCTTACGAGTAATCCAGTGGTTCAAAGTATGTACTGGTCGGTTGACTAGCCAATTTGCCTCTTCTTGTTGTTCCTCATCGACCGGTTCTTCATACTCCTCGGGTTCCTCTTGATCGGCAATCTAGTTGCCGAGGCAACTAAATTCCTCATCGAAGTTAAACTCTGCCGTGGCATGAAGTAGTTGGCATTCTTACGGATCATCGGCATGCCTTAGTGTTTGGAACACATTTAGTTTGACCTCTTTGGTCATTCACCCCGATTGTGAGTTCTCCTTTTCAACGTCGATCAAGGTTCTCCTGCCGCTAGGAATGGTCTCCCGAGAATGATAGGTACATGTTCATCTACTTCACAATCCAAAACAATAAAGTCGTGGGAAAAATAAATTTATCAACTTTTACCAAGTATGTCCTCGATTTTTCCCTCTGGATGCACATAGGATCTGTCGGCTATTTAGTCAGCATAATCTGTTGTAGGTCTTGCCTTCCCGATTCCTAGTTTCTGGGAAACCGATTTAGGCATCAAGTTTATGCTAGCCCCAAGGTCGCATAATGCTTTCCCGACATAGTGATTTCCAATGGAACAGGGTATTGTGAAACTTCCGGGATCCTTCAACTTGGGTGGCATACGATTGTTCAACATTGCCATGCATCCCTCTGTTGCGGCAACTGTTTCAAACTCTCATAGCCTTGTTCTCTTGGACACAATGTCTTTAAGAAACTTGGCATAGTTTGGCATTTGTTCAATTGCTTCCACCAATGGCAAGTTGATGCGGACTTGCTTTAGGATATCAAGAAACTTCTTAAATTGGTAATCTTGCTTTTGTCGCTTCAACCTTTGTGGGAATGCTGGTGGAAGTCGGATATTTTCGATTCTTTCATTGGTTTGAAATCTGATTGACGGCATTGCCAGGACAACTGGAGTTGCCGAGGCATTATCAACTGGGGTTGCCGAGGCATGCTTATCGCAAGTTGCCGAGGTATCTTTATCGTCGGTTGCTGAGGCATGCTTATTGCCGGTTGCCGCGGCAATTCCTGGTTCAGCATCTGAGGCTTTGCCGCTAGGTTCATCTTGATCTTTTTGTGGAGTTTTGTTTGATGAGCGGGTTTGAGCCTCTCTAAGTTGTTGGCCACTTCTAGTGGTGATTGCCTTACATTGCTCATGGCCAGTTCCTTTTGCAACTTCAGTATCGCTAGGTAAACCTCCTTGTGGTCTAGTATTCAGATTTTGAGCAAACTGTCCGACTTGATTTTCCAATGATTTGATTGCCGCCTCTTGGTTTTGAAATCTCATCTCGGTCCTGTTAATAAAAGCATCAGTTCTTTTTATGAAATTACTATTCTCAGCCATATAAGATTCAGTTTTCATCATAAAAGCATTTAGAGAATTTTCCAAAGAATTAGATGTTGTCGGTTGTTGTTGCGGCATCTGTTGCCGTGGCATATTCTGCTGGAATCCCGATGCTTGTGCATTCTGATTGTTCTGGTTTAGAGCATTGTTGGGATTACTCCATGAAAAATTTGGGTGCTTCTTCCAAGCTAGATTGTATGTATTGGACATCACGTTGTTGCTCCGATTGTAATTCCCCACATAGAAGCTGGATTTCGGATTCTGCATACATTCAGAAGAATTATGGTTATCACCACATAACTCACAAAAAGAATCCATTACCTTGACTTCATGTGTGTTTGGTTTTTGCATGTTCTGGACCATCTTGGTTAAAGTGGCCAATTGTGCCGAAATTGAATCTGATGATCCTAGTTCATGTATTGTGGCTTGGCGTCTAACTCCTCTTCTTCTAGTAGATGGGAATTGATAGTCATTCTTGGCCAGCCTGTTTAAAATTTGCATTGCTTTCTCCGATGACTTATCTAGGAGTATGCCGTTTGCCGAGGCATCTAGCATCATCCTTGTTGGTGTATTCACGGCGTTGTAAAACATTGTTACTTGAGTCCACACCGGGAATCCGTGTAGGGGCATTTGTGTAGAAGTTCTCTATATCGCTCCCAAGCCTCGTACATGGATTCATCATCTGCCTGCCGAAAAGAAGTAATGTAGTTACGAAGCTTATCAGTCAAATTTGTAGGGTTAAATCTAGCAAGGAAATCACGACAAAGATCAGTCCAAGATGCTATGGATCCGGCAGGAATGCTATTCAACCATGCTTTCGCCCTATCCCTCAGTGAATAGGGGAATAATCTTAATCGTAAGACATCGGGGGTGACTCCGTGTATCTTGAACGAGTTGCAAATCTCGAGGAAAGATTTCAGATGTTGCCGTGCATCTTGATTCTTTGAGCCGCCAAATTGACCAATTGTGTTGATCATATTAAACATTACGGTTTCAACTCAAAGTGGTGGCTTCAATTTCAGGTGCGACAACTCCTGGGTTAAGTCCATCAAGATCTTCTTCAAGATAGTCTCGAATAGTTCTGTTTCGTGCAAGAATCACTCCTCATCCTGCTCGAACATCTTGATTCATATTGCCATCTTGATTTTCCATTGCTTCTCTTATCCTTCGTCTAAGTCTCTGTAAGGTTCGTTCGATTTACGGATCAAAGGGATATTCTTGTGAAGTTGGTCTCATACTGGTCATATACCAATGCAAAACCAAAGTTTGTTAGCCCTTTGAATTTTAAACAAGAAAAAAAAAAAAAGAAAGTGCAAGAAATAAAAACAAAGTCGCTATTGCCAATCCCGACAACGGCGCCAAAAACTTGTTTGCGTAATAAGTGCTACATAAATGTGCAAGTATACACGTCGCAAGTTATAGTATAAAGATATCGTCTCCACGAGGATTGGTGCCACTTCAAGGATCTAGTCTCTTGCCTTTGTAAAAGTAAAAACACAAGTAAAGGATTATAGGAGTTTAACTAATGACTAATCTAGAAAGCAATAAAGTAAAAGAAAAGATGAATTCAAATGAGAGAGAGATAGGCAGGTTATCGTGAGTTGGGGTGTGATAGCCGATTGGATCGTTTTGGTAAAAGAGTGCACGGGCAACTCGGTTGTCGTGGCAACTTACACAACGGGGTTGTCTTGGCAACTAATCGATGGTTGCACTAGGCAACTACTTGGGCTACGGGCAGCAACCTTCAAGGTTCGTGAGCGTTCTTCAATGGTTTCTTCTTATCCTAAGTCTAAACTCTAGCTACTTGTGCATGCCTTGATAATACATCCTGCGTGAATCAAGGGTGAACAACAACCAATCTTGCGCTCCTCTTAGCCGTTGAAATCCTTAACTTATTCCCTAAGCGGATTAATCTTCACCATCAATAGATTGAATAAAGATCATATTCATTCGTTTCTTGAATCTAACTCTCCCGATATTAGATAAATAGATGAAATCACGAGATCCTCTCCCAATTCACTCGTAAACAAGAATAAGAACCAAGAATGAATAAACCTTGAAATAGAAAAGTGCAAACTCTTATTACCTAAACAAAAACCAATAGTTTCTCACAACCACAAAACACAATAACCATAGCCAAGTAGATTTAGTTCATGGCTAGGTTCCAAAGAAACACAAGATAAACAATCCCTAGCATGAACCCAATCGAACAAGAAAGAAAAGGATGAAGGAGGAGGCTTGTCGAAATCCTCCTTGCCCTTGATGCTTGTCGAAAATTCTCTCCTCTTGCCCTACTTGGACTTGTTGAAATTTCCCTATTGCTCTCTCTGGATTGTCGAAATCTCCTTACTATTTATAGGGGTAGGCCAAAGTCCTTCTTTGAGGAGGAGTTTAAGTTGGAATTAAATTATCTTTAAAGAATATAATTCTTTATTATAATTGTATTCCTACTAGAACTTCTCCTTATCTTCTTAGAATTTAATTCTTTTTTAATCTCTGCATGGAAATCAAATTCCTTTGGGTTTGGGCTTTGCTCCACGTCATCTTGGGCTTGTTTAGTCCTCAATTTCGACTACCATATCACATTTACTCTTGTCGACAATTGCCATGGCAACTGGCTCGGCGTCTCCTTCATGTATTGCCCTGGCAACTAGCTCGGCATCTCCTTCATGCATTGCCCTGGCAACTAGCTCGGCATTGCTTTGGCAAGTGATCCTGCACATACACACACAAAGCACACCAAAGCAGCATCTTTTCCACAAAAACTACCAAGTTATGTAATCAAGCTCAACGATGGAAGGAAACATGGATTAATGCATGAATAGCTAATTATGCAACTAATATGAGCCTAAGTCTAACAATAATATGAGTAAAAAGGGTAAGAAAAATAGTACTTTTGAACACTTATCAGAGACCTTCAAATTAAAAAAATTAAATATTTGTTGACTTGTTGTGTAGTAGATCGACTTTTAAACAAAAATTGAGTATAATGTCATGGCTGTTGGGAAGGATTTGGAGAAGACAACAGAGAAATTGGAGGAACTAGGGTTTGGCCATAATGAATTGAGAAATTTGAATGATTTGGGGACAAATTCGAATCAGTCAACTTATGGAAAAAAATTATTATATGGTCCCGGCCCAGCACGTCATTCATGGTCCCTATCTACTAAAAGTAAGCCACATAATTTCTTTTTTTCCATGTCACTAATCCATTCATAATCAACTTTTATGTAACCACCCACTCCTTATTTACATGGTTTAAAAAGGCGAAAATTCATCTTTGGAAAAAATGACATGGAAAAAAAGAAATTATGTGGCTGATTTTTAGTGGGAGGGACCATGTAATAATTTTTTGCTTATGGGAGAAGATCATCTTAACGGTGTCGCAACACTTAATGAAGACCTGGAGCCAAGCAGTGTCGTTTCTCCTTATGACAAACTTGAGTCTGTATCTGATGGACCCAACTAAAAGAAATGAGAGACGAGTCCAGCTGGTGCTTATTTGAGCTGATGAGGTTGTTGGCAGTTAGAGGGTTGAAACAATCTACACATGTGTTAAAAAATAAGTGGTTGTAGTACTGTGTAATCCAGCTATATGTTTGTCAAATTATAAAGCTTGAATTTTTTTATCGAATGAATGGAATACAATTTTTTTCCTCTCATATTATCTATGTTTCTGCAATCTTGTCTTGTTTCATTTACAATCACAACAATTGGTAATCAGAGCTAGGTTAATTGACCCAAGTCAAATTGGGAAAATCAAAGAAAAACATGACAAAAAAGAACTGGTGTGACCACTCAATCAAACCCAACTGCCGATGTAGCTCTTACAGGATGCGAAAATCGATAGAAAAAACTAGAAGATAGAATGGGTAACCTAGAATCCAGATTTGAGGTTGTTGAGGGTTATATGGAACAAATCCTGGATATTTTGAAAGTAAAAACAAGAGAGGAAAGACCATAAATTCCACACAAAAAACTTGAACCAAGGCTCGTCTTCGGTCCAAAGGGAAGAGAAACAACATGTTGAGGTAACTATTCTTGAAGAAAAAGAAAGATGTTCCTTTAAATCTGAAGAACCGGAATTTTGGCCCAAAATCAAAAGTTTTAAATGAACATAAAACGCTATTTAAAACTCTGACCTTGAAACCTATCAATGGGGGAGAAAGTGCCTTAGTTGATAATGAAGAATGATGAATAGGAATAACTGTTAAGTGTTCAAAAGTACTATTTTTATTACCCTTTTTACTCATATTATTATTAGACTTAGGCTCATACTAGTTGCATAATTAGTCATTCATGCATTAATTCATGTTTCTTTCCACCGTTGAGCTTTATTACATAACTTGGTGATTTTTGTGGAAAAATATACTGCTTTGGTGTGTTTTTGTATATGTGCAGAATCACTTGCCTAAACAAGGCTGAAACCAGTTGCCAGGGCAGTGCATGAAGGAGATGCTAACACAGTTTCCAGGGCAATGCATGAAGGAGATGTCGAGCTAGTTGCCAGGGCAATTGTCGATAAGGGATAAGATGATATGGCAGTCGAAATTGATGACTAGATAAGCCTAAGATGACGTGGAGCAAAGTTAAATCCCAAAGGAGTTTGATTTCCAATAAGAGATCAAAGAGAAATTAAATCCCAAAAAGATAGGAGAAGATCTAGACGGAATTTAAATATAATAAAGAATTATATTCTTTTAAAGTATTTAATTCCAACTTAACTTCCTCCTCAAGAAGGACTTTGACCTAGTCATCTCCTATTTAAAGGAGACCAAGCCGTAAAACTCAAGAGAGAGCAAGGTGTAGCGATGTCCCCTATCGCTAAAAACTGGGTTTTTGAAGTGTTTGTGGTTTTTCGGGTATTAAAATATTTATTCCGTGGGGTTTTAAAAATATCGTATTTTATTTAAAGAAAGGGAGTCGCCACCGGCCACTGAGGTAGGTCGGACACCATAAAACCAGATATTTGAAAACTATTGGGTTCGGGAGTCGATTACGGATTTATTAATATTAAACTTTCCAGATTAAAGTGACGATTAATTTAAAATTTGGTTATAAGTGCGAGTAGATTTTAAAGGCCCCATTATCCGAGAGTAAACGTCCAACCACTATCACTACGCCTGATACTAGCCCCGTTTACACTCGGATAAAAGGGCACCGCACTGACAGTTTATATATCTCGATATACAATCTTAGAGAAATAATTCGGAATATACATTTGCATTCATATGGTAAAGGACAAAATAAATAATAAAAAACATGGATATCACAAAATTAAACAATTATGATAAAAAAACACGAACATGGCAGATCATAATAAAATAATAATAACGAGGCATGAATAGAAACACGTAGTAAATAAAGAACCCATACTTCAAGAATACATACAATGTAACATATGCATAGCATGAATGTATTATGATGTTAATCTCACCAATCAGAACAACATACTAATAGAGAAACTAATACCTAGCACATAGTTTGCGACATAATTTACATACGAAAAATAGAAACATGGTATTATACATGACAAAGAAAACATACTAACGCGTAACCTAAAAGCAAAGAGAACATACAATACATGCTAAAATACAAAACATGTCGTGTACGAGCCAACTAAAATATCAATCGAACATGTATGATACGAACGACCGAACAAACGTATAAAAATACATAATCACCATAAACTAAACACACACACATATATATATATATATATATATATATAAACATGAGAATGCAAAAGGGCTACATCAACATATACGATCATAATAAATAAACATGAATATTTAAATATGGAACAGGACTGAAATGAAAAAAATGAAAACAAGAAACAGAAATTAAAAGGTAATAAAATGCGATTTAGGGACGAAATTACAAATCAAATGGAACCTAAAAGGACTAAATCTGTAATTGGATCAAGGGGCAGGCTCGGAGTGAAAATTTCAAAAACGCGGTGGGACTAGTGAGGTAATTTTGCCATTTAGAATCTGAATTCGGTTTATTTGAGGGCTGAATTGAAAGGTTTCAAAAAAGGAAGGGGACTGGGGTTGTGATTATACCAAAGGGTAGACTCGTTTTGAAAAATACCAAAACGCGGGATGGTTTAACGAGTAATTAGGCCATTTTAAAAAAAACTTGTTTATAAACACCCCCAACCGGCCTCCCCTTTTTTCCCCATTTTTTTGAGTCTTAGGATAACATATCCCCCCACTCTCTCATTTTCTCTCAGAAAACCAACCTCAAACCCTTAACGAACCCAAAAACCGGCGACCATCGGTGGCCGGCGAACCTAAAAAACCACCAGAACGACCATTGCTTCAACCCAAACTCAAATCACAACTTAGATTCCTAGAAAAGACTTTTTTTTTCTAGATCTAAGAAAATACGAGGATAAAAACCATTTTTTCTACAAAAACGAGACCAAAAGGGATCTCTCCCTCTATTCAGTTCACCTTGTTCAGTTTTTGAGAAACTGATGCGGCTTATTACTGGCGAGGGGAGACCCACTGACGACTAGGGTAAAGATCCTATCCACTCCTCTCTCTATCTTTATCGCTTCTTATTTTTTATTGTACATGCATGCCAAGGAGTAAGAAAAAGAGAGAGAGAGGTTACCACTGAAACTTTGTGCTTCTTTTTTATTTTTTTTGGTAACTGATTACAACTAAACTCTCTTTTACAGATTACTTGTTTCATACATATATCCTCCTTTTTTGGTTTGGTAGAAAATCTGTCAAATACATATTTTTGGGTTGATTTGATACTGAAGAAAGATCTAAATTTCCTTGTCTTCGGTGATCTCCGAGCGTGGTGATTAGTACGACAAGCATTGGGGGATGGTGTGGTGGTGACCGTTCTGCCAGAAGCTCCCAGGGCCATTGGATCAGATTTGATCCAACGGGTGGATTTACACGAGAAATGGACCGTTCTGATGCAATCTGGAAATCGGTGGGAATGCCTGAGATGAAGCCACGTGGCATCTTGATATCTGAGGAGTCGGCGTGTGCAAACCACGCGCGCGTGGAAGTCCAGCAGCCCCGTGAGTGAGTCGCACGCGCCCTCTAGAAGGTTCTCCCTTTTTCGATCAGGACCGTTGGATCAAAATCTGATCCAACGACTCAGATTGGGCTGCGCAAGGAAGAATGATGATTAGGGCTAGCTTAATCTAATTCGGGCCAAAAATGGGCTTTGTAAATTTTAATTTTGGGTTTTGATTTGTAATAGAGGACTTGGACATTTAATTTGTCAGGGTTCTAATATATCCATTTATTTGTATTTAATTTAGCCCAACCCTACTAATAATATTAATAATAGTAATAATAATATAGGCATATACACACGATGTACGTACGACATCATTTTCCTCTTGGTGGGACATGATTTGCTTTTCTTCGTTGGCCACCATTTTCCTCAACTCTATAGGGACCTCACATTCTATCTCATCATCTTCTTCCCCAATTCCCTCTGAGATCTCGGGGCATTCAAAATTCACTTCGGGATTGGATCTGGTATCATTCACACAGTCAATCATGAAAGACCTACATTAAATGAGAATGAATTGTATTGGGAAGAGAATGGCTTTATATGAAGTGAATGAGCATGAAGAATGAATGAATGAAATAAATGAAATGTTTGTCATTTAAGAAAACAAGGAAGATATTTTCATTTCAATAAAAAGTTAACATAGGTGCCCTATAAAAGAGATCCCCATTGTTTATGGGCAAAAACAAAAAGTTGATTCGGAGCATTACTCTGATATAGTCCTAAAAACCATAGGTAGATCAATGCGGCTCCAGTTATCAAGAGTTTCCCCAGGATGGTAGGGGCGGATGTTGGTCAACATTTTGCTGACTTGGCCCTTTCCAGCTATCATGTTGATGGACATCCCTTCAAGTGATTCATTAAACATTTCCTCCTTGTTGAGTACGTCATTTTCCTTAATTGCCTCTTCAACATCTTGTCCTGGTTGGTAGAATCCTCCGGAGACAAAAGTGGTTTTCAAACTAGGGAAGGACATTGGTCTCCATGGAATGTCTTCTCCTTTAAATCTGACTTTTCTTTGTTCTTCTTTTCTCTTGTATTCTTCTTTTCTTTGTTGGACACTTGGTTTGTAACCCAGCCCAAAACGATCCTTCTTGGTTATCACACCTTTGGCTCGTAGGCTCCCTTGTAATCTCTTCCCCAACCCTCTTCCTACTTTGGCTCATCGGCCAAAGTTTCGGCGATGGTCATCTTGGTACAATTAGATAACCTGGGATAGGGGATCCTGTAGCGATGTCCTTTTCGCTAAAAACGTGGGTTTTTGAGGTGTTTGTGAATTTTTCGGATATAAAATGTTTATTCCGTGGGGGTTTTAAAAAAACCGCATTTTATTTAAAAATTAGAGTCGCCATCGGCCACTTAGGTAGGCCGGACACCATAAAACCAGAGATTTAAAAACTGTTGGGTTCGGGAGTCGGTTACGGATGGGGAAGGATTAGCACCCCTACACCGCCCAAAATTGGTACTTTAATAATTACCGCTTTATTAATATTTGATTTTCCGGGTTAAAGTGACGATTAGTTTAAAATTCTGTTATAATTGCGAATAAATTTTAAAGGCCCCGTTATCCGAGAGTAAACGCCCAACCACTATCACTACGCCTGATACTGGCCCCGTTTACGCTCGGATAAAAGGACACCGCATTGACAATTTATATTCCATTATGCAACCTTAGAAAGTAAAATAAATACAAAGCGATAAAAATATAAATAAATACTAATATAATAAAATAATAATCTAACATAAATAAAATATTAATCTGAAACATACATATATAAATACTAATCTAACTCATAAATAAAACATATTTAACATAAATAAAATACTAACATTCCTAAATATTAATCTAACACAAATAAAAAACAAATTCAACATAAATAAAATACTATTCTAAAACATACATACATACATAAATATTAATCTAACTCATAAAAACATATCTAACATAAATAAAATACTAACATTCATAAATATTAATTTAAAACACAAATAAATATTATTCTAACACATAAATAAAAACGAATCTAACATAAATAAAATATTAATATAAAACACAAATTTAAAACATATTAAATACTAATCTAAAACATAAACATACAAACTAAAAAATAAGACTACAATTTTAAAATAACTAATACTTCATTAAATTATAAAAATTACAACACTAATAAAAAGGGAAGAAAATATACCTAACTAAGAGCTCGAATGACGAACCCCGACTGAATCCCACCGGGATCTACCACGACCCCTCCAAAAATATTAACTAGATCGGACCTAAAATAGGACCCCGATCGAATGTTGGATCGAACCAACTGGGGCCGAGGGCACTGCCCCCAACCCCGGCCAGCCTTGCGGCCGGCCATGGCTCCCATGAATTGGGTGCCAATTCAATTGCCAATTCATGGCAATTTTTGGCGTGCCATTCTTTGGCCAATTGTGTGTAATTTTGGGCGTCCAATCCTGCCTATTTATAGGCAAAAAGGGTGGGAAAATGGGTGACGTGGAGCACCCTGCTCCACACAATTTTTCCTTTTTTCTTAATAATATAATTTTATTATTTTTTTCATTAATTTTATATTAATAATATTATTATTAAAATAATACTAATAACACTAAAACCCAATCAAAAATGAGTGATTACAGATCCGACTTCCCTCCGCGACGAAGGTGGCATTCACTAGCTCTAATGCTCGAAAAAAGCATTTTGCAGCATCCTCGTCATTTTGGATGTAGGGGGCATCTGATGTCACTGAAGCAATAATTTCCTGCTCAGCCTCCACTGTGACCAATTTGCCTTCGATTACGAATTTTAATTTCTGATGTAATGATGAGGGGACAACTCCTGCGGAGTGGATCCATGGCCTTCCCAATAAGCAGCTGTAAGATTGTTTTATGTACATGACCACAAAATCAATCACGTACTCAGTCGGCCCGATCAATAGAGGCACCTCGATTTTTCCCATTGTTCCTCTTTGTGTGCCGTCAAAGGCTCTTACGGAGTTATGGCAGGGCTTTAGGTGAGAACCATCTGTTGGTAGTTTCTGCAAGGTCACCATAGGTAGCACGTTCAGTGCTAACCCGTTGTCAATCAGTACCCTCAGTACCACATACCCTTTGCAGTGGGTTGTGATGTTAAGAGCCTTGGTGGACCCCATTCCGCCCTCGAGAATCTCGTCGTCAGTGAATGTTATATGGTTATAGGCAGTGATATGACCCACTATCGTGTCCAGTTTTGCCACATAAATGTCCTGGGGCACAAAAGTCTAGTTTAGTACTTTTAATAGTGCCTCACGGTGTTTTTTTGAACTCAAGAGTAACTCTAGCACTGTGATCCTAGCCGGTTGCTTTCGTGCTTGTTCCACTACGTTGTACTCGCTATGTCTCAGGAACTTTAGAAATTCTTTGGCCTGAGCCTCGGTTACCGGCTCATTTATCATTGGAAGAGGTTCTCCACCGAATATCTGCGCGGGGGTAAACGATGTATCCTTGCCTTTATCTTTGGCCGCTTCGGCAGCCCTCAAGGTCTTAGAGGAGTAACATCTGCCGCTCCTCGTGAAATGGCCCACCTCACCGATATTCACATCACTCTTGCTTTGCTCGTCTTTCAGTGTAAGCTCTTTTACCTCACCAGATTCTGGCTTTTCTGGCGTGGTCACATTTACAACATAGTTCCAGGGAGTTTGCCGCATATCCTTGAATGGGAACGGGGATGGTGCTGGGATGATGATCTTGGGATTTATCTTAGTGGTTTCTCCTTGGGAGGCACCTGCACTCCCCGGCCTGGAGGAGATGATAAGAGGTCTATCTCTCCCGTATTTAGCGATGGGGCTATCCGTCATATGTACGTCCGACCCCTTCTTTCTTGTGGGCTCCTCGAAGAATTCTATTTGCTTTTCATTCATCAATTGTTGTACCAATCTCTTGAACTCGTCGCACTTTTGGATGCCGTGCCCTTCGTCCTGATGGAATTCGCAATACACTTCACATCCCTTCTGCCTTATTACCATGCCTTTGTCGATCACATGGGCCATGCACAATTGTTGAAATACCCACCGCAGAGGAGATTTGATTTCCGACACATCATCCTTAATTTTCCTGGTAAAGCATTCCTCAATCACGTTTACTCCTCTGTTTCCATGATTAGGAAACGGGTTAGTAGCTATATTTGGTTCTTCAAACTTTAGTATCCCAGAATCAATTAAGTTCTGCACAAGTTTTTTGAAAGCAAGGCAGTTCTCGGTGGGATGACCAGGGGCACCGCCGTGATAGTCGCAATGTGCGTTCGGGTTATACCAGGTCGGGAATGGCGATTTGAAAGGAGTAACGTAATATGGACGGACCAGGTCTGCTTCATACAACTGGGAGTAAAGCTCCGAGTACGGAACGAGTATTGGAGTACAAGTTTACCTCTCTTTCTCTTTTCTCGAGGTTCTCTCCTCTCTTTGATTTGAGTTTTGCGCCTTTACCACAGGTGCTTGTGGCTGTGAGACTGTAAAATTCTTCGGGGTAGTGTAAGTACTAGCGGCGTTTACTTCATTCTTCTTGTTGTACTTTCGAGATCCTTCCCCGCTATCAATTCTACCACTCTTAATTTCCAATTCAAGGGACTCCCCAGTCCTAATCAAATTAGAAAAACTCTGTGTTGTGTTATTAATGAGGCAATCGAAAAGTGCCCCCTTCAAAGTATTAACGAATAATGGCGTAATTTCATGTTCCGAGAGGGGTGGCTAAATTTGGGCGGCCACTTCCCGCCACCTTTGAGCATATTGTCGTAGACTTTTGTTGGACTTCTGCCCCATATTTTCCAACATAATTCTATTGGGGGTCATGTCTGTTACATGCTTATATTGCTCAATGAATGCTCTTGAAAGATCTTTCCATGTTTTGACATTTACCCTGCTCAACTGGGTGTACCACCGTAACGCCGCTCTAGTTAGGCTGTCTTGGAAATAGTGAATCAGTAGCTTCTCATCCTTAAGGTAGGCCTCCATCTTCCGGTAGTACATCTTTATGTGCACGGAAGGACACGTGGTTCCATCGTACTTGTCGAACTCTGGCGATTTAAATTTTGACGGTAGGACAAGGTCGGATACTAGACTCAAGTCACTGGCATCATTTCCTGGTTCTTCCATAGCTTGCAAAGTTTTAAATCTTTCCTCTATGAGGCGAAACCTTTCCTCCCACTTTTTTTGTACCTCTGTCCTGATCCTTTCGACCAAATTCAGGTCTGGCACCTCTTCTTTATAGAGTGTTTCAGTGTCAATGGGTTGAGTCTCAGATGCCCCTACCTGAAGATTAGCCGACATCCCCGTAGGGTCGATATATACACTTCTAGTCAGATTCGGCGCAGCCGGTTGAACCTTATTGTGAACTGGGGTACCCTCTGGTTCTTGAATGATTTCTCCTTCAACTCTCTTTCCAAGACTCTTAGCCAACAATGCGGTTATGTCGGATACTATCGATGCTTGCGACTGAGCAATCTGGTCACTGAGGCTTCTTTGAGCCTCTTCAAACCTTGCCTTGAGCTCTCTTTGCCCCTTTTCTAGGCTGATTATCATGTCTTCCATGAGCTTGCTTTGTAATCGGGTATGGTATGGATGATGAATGATTGCGGCTTAACTTTTATTTTCACACTACCACAATATTTATAACATTAATATGGTTGCAAGAAAAATAAATGCGTGTATAATGATGCGAATTTCATGATGCAATGCAAGAATGTATGCAGATAAAGGTACTGATTCTGCAGGTAATCACCCTTTTGAACTACTTCCACGGGAATTAAAGGGTCAAATTACAACAGAGTTCATATTACAAAATGAAGGTCCCTAATACAAAAGAGTACTAATTACAATACAGGCCCTACAGATAAGCCCTAGCTCTATCTCATAATTTTCCAATTGCCCTGAGCAACTTGATGAACCTAGGAGCTTCTTCCATTTTTGGGACTACGAAAGGTCGAAGTGTTTCAGCCTCGATGGTCAAATCGTTCACATGCCTAACGACTCGCTGTATGTCCACCATCAGGTTTGCGTAATATTGATCCCTATCCTGCACCATCCGGGCAGTATCACGCAGTCTCCTTTGCCAATAAGTGTCCCCTCCGGCTCTAGCCTCTTCGAGTACACTAATTCTTTCCTTTTAATCCTCAACAGTTGCTTCAAGGTACTTAATTCGGGTTCGTAACGTGCCTACTTCGCGCTCTCTTTCTTGTAGTTTAGTGAAGCCATTCCTCTGACAGTAAGTTCGAAAGGAGTGTTCTACTTCTGCCACCTTTTCTCTCAACTCGACATTCTGACTTCGGCTTTGATCCAGACTTTGGATAGTGTCGTCGTACAACCTTTGCATCTCTAATAGTCTATTCCGGCTACTCATGGACCTTCTTTTCCATGCGGCGACGTTTTCTCTCTCGTGGTTGACTGCTTGTTTTCCTTTGCTAATTTCTTGCCTAGTTCTTTCCTTTTCTTGGTCAATGGCCTTCTTGAAGGACTGCCTTTCTTCCTCAATAGCTAACCGCCAGCTTTCTATCTCCTTCTCGATTTCTCTCTTGCTGATTTCTCATTCTTCTTCCACCAAACGGATTCCATTCATTCTTTCCTTTTCCACGGCTATAAACTGACTTCGGCCGGCCTTCTGTATTTTTGCTTGGAGTAGGAGGGTATCCTTTTGGTAAAGGGCGTTCTTATTGCTCAAATCCGCATTTAATTTCTTCAACTGCCTAATGATCCCATCCCGTTCGCCGACCTCTAAGCTTGCTTTATAGAGCTCACTCGCATGTTGAGTTTGTTGGGTGTCCATTTTCCTCTTAATTTCTTCGAGTTCATTCTGTAAGATATCAGTTTCAGACGGTACCACTCTTGTAAGCTCCTCAAGCGACACCACTGGTCCTTGATCGAATTTAGGAATCACATCATTAACCCTCAAACATCTCCAAAAATCGTAGTCTGGAGTGGTCATGTGCTCGGTGTCTCCTTCCACCCTGATCCAGTAACAATGGTCCCAAGCCCTCATGATAGTTTGAACTTTTTCTTTGAACTCCCCTTTGAATAGAAATTCAGTCCGGCTTAACCCAGCAGTATTGGGAATGAACTGTCGTGATCCGAATTGTCGGGATACCAAAAGCGGAGCACAAGCAATCCCTCCGTGCAGTCACAACATCATCAGCCAGTTGAAATCACCGTAACTGTATAAAAAGTAATTAACTCTGTCGAGCCATGGGACCCTCCATACTATGTCTTCGTCTTGAATGTTCCTGAAGAAACTAGCCCATTTTTTTGTTTTCAAGTCTTCTCGCCACTCTTTTGCTAAGTACTCCCGTAAAGGCAAAAAAACCTTGGAAGGATATCCCCGGTAGGACCCTCGTCGGCGTCTTCCATATGTGGCTCTGAATCCATACCTGTAACAGCTGCGCACATCCTCGAAAACGTCCTTCTTCATGCTTCCGACTGGCATTTAAAGAAATAAAGGTCTCGGCCAAGATTGTTGGTACTGGGTTTGCTCTCCGTTTCATACGCTCAAACAGGTCCAGAATGGCTACATCAATTTTCCCAAGTGCTATCGGAAAGATCACCAAACCATATATTCCCAAGGCAAATAGGTCTATCTTTTTCGCCTCGTCTGGATGTGCAGGTATGATGTCTCGGATACTCTCCCATGCAAAAACTGTACTATCTCCTCGGAGTTGAATCAGGCCATTAACCCAATCGTCACTCATTCATGCAAAGGTTTTGAGCTTCGAAGTGTAATTCTGATTCCTCGGAAGCTTCGCGTAGATCCAATTTTCCTGAATGTTCTTCCGATTAAGTAAAGCAATGTATTCTTCTACTATAAGCATCATGTCCTGCCCATTGAAGGTGAAGCAGCAAAAGACAGGATTCTAGAACTAAAAAATAGCTCAGATCAGGGGCTGGTTAACCCGAACATATAACAGTTGTGCAATGTCGCCATAGCTACCGCAGAACACGTCATGTAGTCTTCGGTCCCATCTTTCCCAAATGCTTTGAAGATCCCATAGGTTGTTCAGTTGGAGACTCACATAGGTGTACCCTGCTACTACGCGCTCGCTCGGCAAACTGTCCCCTTGGGCCTTCTGGTTAACCTCTGACCAATGTCTGACTGACAAATTAAGCTCTTCTTTCCTAAGACACCTTTTTTCCATGGTGAAAGACTTTCTGATCGGGTAAACCACTTAATCCAGTACCTTTATGTAATGCAAATGCAATAATGTATGAAAAAAGAAACAAAAGCGAAAAAGAAAACAAGTCAGTACCATATAAAATTAATAAATATATAGATAAAAGGACAAATTAAATAGAATAAACACAAAACAACCCTATTTATCCCATCTAAAACCTAAGGTTATTCGCATGGCACTAAAGGGGTGGGTTTTGATAAGTGTTCAAAAGTACTATTTTTCTTACCCTTTTTACTCATATTATTGTTAGACTTAGGCTCATATTAGTTGCATAGTTAGCCATTCATGCATTAATCCATGTTTCCTTCAATCGTTGAGCTTGATTACATAACTTGGTGATTTTTGTGGAAATAGATGCTGCTTTGGTGTGTTTTTGTGTGTGTATGTGCAGGATCACTTGCCAAAGCAATGCCGAGCTAGTTGCCAGGGCAATGCATGAAGGATATGCCGAGCCAGTTGCCATGGCATTTGTCGACAAAGACAAAAAGCAATATGGATGTCGAAATTCATGACTTTACAAGCCCAACGATGACATGGAGCAAGGCCCAAGCCCAAAGGAATTTGATTGCCATGCAGAGATTAAAGAAGAATTAAATTCCAAGAAGATAGGAGAAGTTCTAATAGGAATAAAATTATAATAAAGAATTATATTCTTTAAAGATAATTTAATTCCAACTCAAACTCGTCCTCAAAGAAGGACTTTGGCCTAGCCCTATAAATATCAAGGGAATTTTGACAAGATGAATAGAGAGAGCAAGAGGGAAATTTCGACAAGTCCAAGTAGGGCAAGAGGAGAGAATTTTCGACAAGCATCAAGGGCAAGGAGGATTTCGACAAGCCTCCTCCTTCATCTTTTCTTCCTTGTTCGATTGGGTTCATGCTAGGGATTGTTTATCTTGTGTTTCTTTGGAACCTAGCCATGAACTAAATTTACTTGGCTATGGTTATTGTGTTTTGTGGTTGTGAGAAACTATTGGTTTTTGTTTAGGTAATAAGAGTTTGCACTTTTCTATTTCAAGGTTTATTCATTCTTGATTCTTATTATTGTTTGCGAGTGAATTGGGAGAGGATCTCGTGATTTCATCCATTTATCTAATATCGGGAGAGTTAGATTCAAGAAACGAATGAATATGATCTTTATTCAATCCAATGATGGTGAAGATTAATCCGGCTTAGGAATAAGTTAAGGATTTCAACGGCTAAGAGGAGCGCAAGATTGGTTGTTGTTCACCCTTGATTCACGCAGGGATGTATTATCAAGGCATGCACAAGTAGCTAGAGTTTCGACTTAGGGATAAGAAGAAACCACTGAAGAACGCTCCGCCGAACCTTGAAGTTGCTGCCCAGACGCCCAAGTAAGTTGCCCAACTAGTCGCCCAGGCAACCATTAATTAGTTGCCAAGGCAACCCCATCGTGCAAGTTGCCACGGCAACTGAGTTGCTCGTGCACTCTTTTACCAAAACGATCCAATTGGCTATCACACCTCAACTCACGATAACTTGGCCTATCTCTCTCAATTTAATTCATCTTTTCTTTTACTTATTTGCTTTCTAGATTAGTTAAAACTTCTATAATCTTTTACTTGTGTTTTTACTTTTTACAGTGCAAGAGACTAGATTCTTGAAGTAGCACCAATCCCTGTGGAGCGATATCTTTTATACTATAACTGCGGCGTGTATACTTGCACATTTGCGTAGCACTTATTACGCGCAACAAGTTTTTGGCGCCGTTGTTGGGATTGGCAATAGCGACTTTGTTTTTACTTTCTTGCACTTTCTTTTTATTTTTCTTGTTTAAAATTCAAAGGGCTAACAAACTTTGGTTTTGCATTGGTATATGACGAGGCGAGACCGACTTCACGAGAATATCCCTTTGATCCAGAAATCGAATGAACCTTACAAAGACTTAGGCGAAGGATAAGAGAAGCAATGGCAAATCAAGGCGGCAATATGAATCAAGATGTTCGGCGCAGGAGGAGGAGTGATTCTTGCACGAAACAGAACTATTCGAGACTATCTTGATGGACTTAACCCAGGAGTTGTCGCACCTGAAATTGAAGACCGTGAATATGGATTGGGAAAGTGCCGGACAAAAGCGCTTGATGGATCTTAATGAGATAGAAGAATTCCGTGCACTCGCCTATAACAATGCACGAATCTACAAGGAGAAAACAAAGCGATGGCACGACAAGAAACTATTGCCACGGCAATTCACGCCAGGGCAACTAGTTCTCCTATTCAATTCTCGGCTAAAACTTTTCTCGGGAAAGCTGAAATCAAGATGGTCGGGACCATTTGAAGTTGTCAAACCATTCTCCCATGGCGCCGTGATAATCAAGTCCATCTCTGACAACCATGAATTCAAAGTTAATGGACAAAGATTGAAGCACTACAATGGTGCCCATGTGGAACGTAACAAGGAAGTGGTCAATTTAGGAGATGCATGAGCATGCTCTCCCTTTTTATATTTTTATTTTCTTTTATTTTTATTTTTATTTTTATTTTTATTTTTATTTTTATTTTTCTTGACTATTTCATTATTTTATTTTTTTCCGATTTTTTTTTTATTATTTTATTATTTTTTTGATTATTAGTAGTTTTAGGATAGATTTTTTTTATTCAAGTCTAAGAATCCTATTACACATCTTTATTTTCTTTATTAGTTTATCTTTAATTTTAATCCTTATTTGATTTGTTTTTGAATTGTAGGAAAGGAAGTTCAAGAGAAAGAAGGAATTCTAAACCAAGTAGGAAAACATCTTCAACAAGGAAACTAATGGGCTGAATCTAAGGCTTATATAAAGCCTCCAATTCATCCTAACCAAAACCCCTTTGTCGAAAATCCCTACCAAACCCTAAAGCCTTTTTTTCGATTTCCCCCAATCCCAACCACCTATCTTTTCTATAAAACCCATCACCCTTAACCTATTCCTACTTTCTATCTTGCAACTTTTTCATTTCTTTTCTTTGTTTTTACTCACAACCAAGATCATACATGGCATCCAAGATTAAACTTTTAGTTCATCCAAGTTCCTCCAAAGAACCAAGATACAAGAAGTTTGCTACACCGGCGGTTCAAGAAAGATTTCAATCCAAGTTTGAAAGCCGGAAGATTCATGAAGAACAAGGCTTTGAATACTCCAACTCTCATCAAGATTTCGGCCTTGAACCATTCATCTTCAAGAGGATTGCACATCAAAAGTGGCAAATCTTTTGCCATCAACCGGAACCGGGTAACATCTCATGGGTAAGAGAATTCTATGCTCACTCACCTAACCCGGATAATCCTTATGTTTTTGTTCGTGACAAGGCCATACTTATAAGTCCCGAAAGCATCAACACCTTTTACGGACTTTACATTGAGAAGGACGAGCATCAAGCCTTCGTTGACCAAATCAATCCCAAGCAACTCGACAAGGTGCTTCAAGAACTCACTCAACCGGGAACTCATTGGAACGACGGTAAATACAAGGGCACGATAAATCGCCTTCGGCTTAAACCCGAGGCAAAACTATGGAATAAGTTTGTTAAAACTTCTTTAATGCCCTCCACACACAATACTACCGTTGATATACCACGTCTTTTGCTCATACATTCTATTTTGCATAATCGCATCATTAACATTGGAAAAATTATTTGTGATGAGATTTTTGTATGCAGCTCAAAAGATAAATGTTATCTTTTCTTCCCTTGCTTAATTTCTAATCTTTGCAAGGAGATGCATGTCCCGAGTGAGTCTACCGATGAAAAAGCCTACCCAAGTCTGGTTAGAATCAAGCACTAATCCGGAAGCTAATGGGAGAGGCACCGGAAGATTCTTCAAGGCCTCCAATTGCCACGGCAACTCCTGCCGCCGCGGCAATCCCTAATGCCCAAGCACCTAACGCCAGGGCAACTCGGCCATTAATCCCGGGACACTTTGAAGCACTTTTGAACCCATTGACAAGCTGCCTAAGGCAAATTGAAGATCGGCAACTAATGTTCATGCGGTACATGAAGGAGCACAACAATGCCATCACCCAAGTCATCCTAAAAAAGTACCCGGACAATCGTGTGCCGTTCCCAATCTTTCCCGCCGATATCCTTGCCACGGCAACCAAGGAAGCTGACGCCACGGCAACCAACCCTGACGATGCCCCGGCAACCACTGCAAAAGCCAAAAGTAAAGCACCTATGCCCGAATCAACTCATACGGAATCATTTTCTGATTTTTCAGATTCGGACGAGTCCTCCATTGAACCAATAAAGACCGCACCAATTGAATCCTCCAAGCGAAAAGCCATTGACATTGATGAAGAGGATGATGAGGACAACCCCGTACGAGGATCGATCCCACCACCGGCAACAAGAAAACAACCATCGCGTTCAAGCAAGAAAATCAAGACGCCAACTAGAAGGAAACTAATCATCTACGATGACGAACTCTCGGAGTAAGTCCTCATATGCATTTTATTTTTATTTCTCATTATTTTATGCATGCATTGAGGACAATGCCTCACTCGAGTTTGGGGGGGATTGTTATTAGTAATTACCATGTTTAGTTACATTAAGTATTACATTTAGGATACATAAATTGCTTGCCATGCCTTTAATTAGAACAAGAATTGCTTAGATTTGATGAATATTCGATGATGACTTTGCCAATGCACTTAATTGATAGAATTTTTATTCTAGGATAACCATGGAAAAACTTAGAATTTTACTATGATGCTAAATTTGATGAAACACTGTTGTGGTTTGATTGATTTAAGGAATTCTAGTAAACTTAGGTCGATAATTAACAAATTGGGGGATTAGAATCAAAATTGGATGAATGCTAGAGGTGCCCAAAATTGGCTCTAGCATGTGCTAAAAAAATTGATCACTAGAGGTGCCCGAAACTGGCTCTAGGAGGCGTTAAAATTTTTTTAACTAGAGGTGCCCGAAACCGGCTCTAGTCGATTAAATTAACTTAAGAAAACTAAAAACAAAACACTAGAGGTGCCCGAAATTGGCTCTAGTTAAAACATGTTAAAAAGAACCCAATGAAGTAATTTGAAAACCTATTGTTTGCATAGAATCCGAAAAAATCAACTTACACACAACTCCGCACACACTCACAAGCATTATAGTTTGATTCCGAGTAACTCCTCAGTTTTCCGAAAAATAAAAAGCCAGTCATACTTTGTGCCCCGGTTCAGAGAATTGAAATCAAGTTCAAAGCTAAGTTTGTGAAAATTTGAGAATAAAATTATAATAAAGAATTATATTCTTTAAAGATAATTTAATTCCAACTCAAACTCCTCCTCAAAGAAGGACTTTGGCCTAGCCCTATAAATATCAAGGGAATTTCGACAAGATGAATAGAGAGAGCAAGAGGGAAATTTCGACAAGTCCAAGTAGGGCAAGAGGAGAGAATTTTTGACAAGCATCAAGGGCAAGGAGGATTTCGACAAGCCTCCTCCTTCATCTTTTCTTCCTTGTTGATTGGGTTCATGCTAGGGATTGTTTATCTTGTGTTTCTTTGGAACCTAGCCATGAACTAAATTTACTTAGCTATGGTTATTGTGTTTTGTGGTTGTGAGAAACTATTGGTTTTTGTTTAGGTAATAAGAGTTTGCACTTTTCTATTTCAAGGTTTATTCATTCTTGATTCTTATTATTGTTTTTGCGAGTGAATTGGGAGAGGATCTCGTGATTTCATCCATTTATCTAATATCGGGAGAGTTAGATTCAAGCGAATGAATATGATCTTTATTCAATCCAATGATGGTGAAGATTAATCCGGCTTAGGAATAAGTTAAGGATTTCAGCGGCTAAGAGGGCGCAAGATTGGTTGTTGTTCACCCTTGATTCACTTGAGGATGTATTATCAAGGCATGCACAAGTAGCTAGAGTTTCGACTTAGGGATAAGAAGAAACCACTGAAGAACACTCCGCCGAACCTTGAAGTTGCTGCCCAGATGCCCAAGTAAGTTGCCCAACTAGTCACCCAGGCAACCATTAATTAGTTGCCAAGGCAATCCCGTCGTGCAAGTTGCCACGGCAACTGAGTTGCCCGTGCACTCTTTTACCAAAACGATCCAATCGGCTATCACACCTCAACTCACGATAACCTGGCCTATCTCTCTCAATTGAATTCATCTTTTCTTTTACTTATTTGCTTTCTAGATTAGATTAGTTAAAACTTCTATAATCTTTTACTTGTGTTTTTACTTTTTACGATTGCAAGAGACTAGATTCTTGAAGTAGCACCAATCCCTGTGGAGCGATATCTTTTATACTATAACTTGCGGCGTGTATACTTGCACATTTGCGTAGCACTTATTACACATAAAGGTTTCTATGTATTCTCTACATCCAGTCTTGGTTCTAGGAGGTACCCGAATTGTCCTTGCTATCCCCTACTAAGAGTAGCAAGGCCCCCGATCATCACCCATTATAGGCTCCTTTCAATCGGGTTCAATTCAGGGAGACCCATTCGCTTATGCCCGTAAGGAAGGCGATATCCTTTTAAAGCATAAGGTACTCGAGCCCGAAGGTACTTGCTAGGCCCATACGGAGAACGATATCTCCACGAAAGCATTAGCGTTTTCCCCCCACTTAAAAAACGGGTTTATATGCCATATTTTAAATGCGCTAAAATAAACGCACAATTATAACTGAATGTTAATTTAATAGTCACTTTAACCCAGAATTTCTAATATTAATAAAGCGGTAATTATTTTAAAAAGCTTGACTCTTTTCTTGTTTTCGAAAAACAAAAAAGTGTTCCCCAGCGGAGTTGCCATCTGTAGTGATGTCCCCTATCGCTAAAAATCGGGTTTTCGAAGTGTTTGTGGTTTTTCGGGTATTAAAATATTTATTCTGTGGGGTTTTAAAAATACCGTATTTTATTTAAAGAAAGGGAGTCGCCACCGGCCACTGAGGTAGGCCGGACACCATAAAACCAGAGATTTGAAAAGTATTGGGTTCGGGAGTCGGTTATAGATGGGGAAGGATTAGCACCCCCACACCGCCCAAAATTGGTACTTTAATAATTACCGCTTTATTAATATTAAACTTTCCAGATTAAAGTGACGATTAATTTAAAATTTGATTATAAGTGCGAGTAGATTTTAAAGGCCCCATTATCCGAGAGTAAACGTCCAACCACTATCACTACGCCTGATACTAGCCCCGTTTACACTAGGATAAAAGGGCACCGTACTGACAGTTTATATATCTCGATATGCAATCTTAGAGAAATAATTCGGAATATACATTTGCATTCATATGGTAAAGGACAAAATAAATAATAAAAAAACATGGATATCACAAAATTAAACAATTATGATAAAA